>QJPP01001833.1:37500-275365 GCA_003996215.1 Jaltomata sinuosa | reverse complement strand
CATATGCTAGATAAGCTAAACACCCACGGGAAATCAACTTCCTAGCTCGAAGACAAGAGATGATCCCAGATGGTGCATGGCTAACAGAACCCTGCCACACAACCGGGGATACACCGGGCACAGCTATGGTAATGGTCTTGGCATAACAATCAAAAACCACACGGTGAGGGGATAACCAGTCCATGCCCAGTATCACATCAAAATCTAGCATATAAAGAATCATCAAATCACCCCAAGTCTCTGAATCACCAATAGATAGCATACAAGATCTCACAATCCGATCCACTACTAAAGAATCTCCTACTGGGGTCGAAACAGAAATAGGAACAGATAATGGCTCACTAGCCAACCCCAAACAAGGCACAAAGTAGGCAGATACATATGAACAAGTGGATCCAGGATCAAATAAACCCATAGCAGACTGATGGCACACATAAATCGTACCTGTAATCACAGCATCTGAGGCCTCTGCCTCTGGTCTCCTAGGGACCGCATAAAACTGATGACGACCTCCTCCTGCCCGACCGCCATCCCTACCACCTGCTCTGCCGCGTGGAGAACCACTTCTACTCTGACGACCACCCCCTCTAGCCGGGGGGTGAACTACTCGTAAAGGCTCGGCCAACTGAACTGTACCCTGCTGAGGGCAATCTCTATCAAAATGACCAATCACACCACAAGTAAAACAAGCCCCTGGCGGCCTACTCGGTCGGGATGAACCAGCAGATCCCGTATAACCACCACGGCCTGATGCCCCAGAAACTGTACCCCTCAAAACCTGTAGCCCTGATGGCTGCTCTGACCCTGCTCGAACTGGGTACTACCAAAAGTCTGAAGGGAAGCCTGAACCGGTCGGCTGGACTGACCCTGGTAATGCTGTGGCTGATAACTCCGGCTCCAATGGCCAGGACCTCTACCACCATATCTGGAACCACTGTAGACACCCTGATGCCGAGGCCTCTTATCTCTGGACCCCTGATCATGTCGCTGTAAGTCCTCCACAGTGCGGGCATAGTCTACGATAGCCTGAAATGACCGACCACTGGCGACCAATATCTCAGTTGGCTGCCTGATCTCTGGCCTCAAACCCCATACAAATCTGCAAATCCTATCTGCCTCGGTAGGAATGATCATAGCTCCGAACGGTGCTAGCTGATGAAAACGGGTCTCATACTCCGAGATAGTCGTAGACCCCTGCACAAGGTGAGTAAACTACTCCTTGCGACACTCCCGATCACTCTGGGGTAGGAACTTGGCCATAAAGGCCTCATAAAACTCAGACCAGGTCAAAGGAGGTGACGACGGTGGTCTACAAGCAACCTGGTCCCTCCACCATAACTTCGCTGGGCCCTCCAACTGATAGGTAGTATAACCAACCCCGTGAGTCTCCAACAAACCCAAATGATGCAACATCTCTTCACAAGTAGTAATAAAGTCATGTGGATCCTGTCCAGAAGTACCAGCAAACCTCGGAGGTGCTAACCTCAAAAACCTACCCAACGCCTTCTGCTCTGACTCTGTCATAGCTGGGCGAGGAGCAAGAGGCTGTGCAATGGATGGAACCGGAATGAAACCTCCGCACGGGGAGCCAATTAGTAAGTGCCGGCTTGCGCTCCTGAGCTGCTGGGCACCCAGCGGCTTGCCCCCTTGAGCGGATGTCTCGGCTTACCTCAGAAGGCCGCTCTCCAATCACACCCAAAAGCTGTAATAGCTATCCGAATATCTTGGAGACTGAGCTGGGGCTGGAGCTGGCAGAGAAGTGGGCACTGGGGCTAGTACTGGAGCTGGTGGTACCTGGGCTGCCCCCTGATCCACATGCTGCTCGGGCTCTATCTCCACCCTAGCAGCTCTAGCAGGTGCCACTGATCGAGGGCGTCCTTGACCTATAGCTGGAGTGGGAGGCTCATCTCTGCGTGACGCCGATAATCTCGTACGAACCATCTGCGGAAGAATGAAGTAGAAAAAATGAGATCTCCAGAAACTTCAAGGGTTCTATGCACGACACAGAAGCAAGGGAAGAGTCAAATTTCCTAAAATATCACTGTAGCCTCCCAAAGATTGAGTACGGACGTCTCCGCCCCGATCCACAGGACTCTACTAGACATTGACCCCTATACCGAGGACACCGGTGAACCTAAAGCTCTGATACCAAGTTGTCACGAACCAATTTCTCAATCATGATGGCACCTACAACCCCCGGTAGGTGAACCAATCCCCGTAGCCCAGAATAGTTAGTAATGGGCTACTATCTAACAAATAAGAGAACAAGACGAAGAGAACAGATGAAAGGACTATAAATATATACATATGCAGAAACTAAACCAAACCCCAAGACCTGGTATCATAGTATAGAGCCCAAACTATATACATGGAGTGCAAATAATCCAAAACAATATATACAGATGTCTCTGAATGGTAATAGAGTACATGAAGTAAAAGATAAACTAAAGCTAAGCTCCGATCGCCAAGAGCTCACCCTCAGCCTGAAGTAGTCCCCAACAGATCTCCAAGCATGAATCACAATGATCCAACCGGCGACAGCCCACGCTAGGATCTGCACCCAAAGATGCATGGGGGTAGGGTGAGCACCAAATGCGAAGCATAAGGTGATAACGGAAATACAACAAACAAAAGAAACGAAGGAATAGATATGAGAATTAATAACTAGGAATTGAAATTATGGGCAACAAGGGGCTAAAACCCTCACCTCCCAATTGATTCCAACAACTAGATACTAATTCAACTCAACTAATCAAGGAAACCTAAATGAAATCCACAAGTGGGAGACCTTCGATTAATTAAGTAAAGAAGTTAAACTAACAATCAAGAGAGTCACCCTAATCACTCACTAATTCCTTAAGGGAATTACACTAAGCCTTACACTAGCAACTACAAGTTTAGAGTATCAATCTTCAATATGCAAAAACTAGTCTTCCAAAATGAAGAAAAGCTACTACTTATACTAGGGAATAAGAAGACACTAGCTATTACAGTTTTGCCCTTAATGAAGTAAGGGCCTTGTTTGGTTGCCTTCTTTTGGGAATTCTTGAATTCCTCCTTCCACCTCACTTTAATGGACCACCCTCACATTGTATGCTTTCCTTTTCATGAACATCGTACGTGTCATCTATACCATCCATGCTCGTGTCAACCATGCTATCCATGCTAGTATCATTCTCCCCTTCTTGAAAAGGATTCGTCCTCGAATCCAAACCTTAAAGACACATGAGAGGACAACAACCAAAACATCCTCAAAGCATGAGGGTTAGTACAAGGGTTAGCAACAATATCACCATGCCAAGGAGGCACAAATTTGAGATATAACCAAATATCCTTTTCTTCCAATAAAAACAACTCATCGTACAAGGTGCAAAGGTTTTGGTTATGATAAACATCAAGAGACAAGGCAAACACAAAGGTCTTTGTGGCATCAAGTATCATATCTAACTTTGGAGCCATAAGACACAATTGTTTCATTATCTCACAAGGAGGCCACACCAAAAGTGGTGCACTCACCCATAAGGGTTCATTCGGGGCAAAAAAGTAAAAGACCCACATATCTTTACCTCCATACAAAATAAATCTCACACCACTACGGGTATCATCATAAGAAAAAAGGTAGTAGAGAAAGGTGTTAAGCTCACTATTCTCATCTAGGGCATGCCAAAAGATAAGGACACTGATAGATAAGAAGAGACATTTTAAGCACAAAACAATCCTCTCTATAAGACAACTTTCCAAAGGAAGAAAGTGCACCAACAAAGACATGCTACTAGAATAGTCGAGGGATTTATTAGGAGTCAAATCACTCCATGCCAAATAATACTCCCAAGGAGTTGGGGTCCCTCCTATCATAGAACCAAACATGCTTCCAAAAGTTCCATTTGAAACTTCAACTTGTCCAACCCTATGAAGGTGACAAGGAGCTTTCAATATCCATGGGCTCTCCCAAAAATAAATAAGCAACTTAGCATCCACTCGAGGGTTCTCAATTGCAAATACACACTTTAAGAAAAGAATGTTAACAAGATGGCATTCATAATTTGGAACATAAGAGGACGAGATTAAGCATTTCAAGTACACTTCATTATTATTCCTCAAACAAACTCCCACAAAGAATGGATAAACAAATGGAGTCATGCTTTTAAGAATCCATCCTAACACCTCAACTTGTCTAACCACATAAGTGTGACAAGGAGTAGAATACATAAATCGGGCATCACGAATGCACCATGGATTTTTTCCCAAACAATAACTATGGTTGGCATTCAAAACATGAAACACACATAACTTAAGCATATCCAAAACCAACCATGAATACATTGGAGCTATATCATCACTCTCATGGTAGGGTATGAGGTCATACAATTTCCAAAACCTACCTACCATAGGAAAAGTGTCATCATGACTCCAAGGATTGCTTGGAATAAGAGGGGAAGGGTACATACCTTGAAGACGGCCTTTTGAGTCTGCATTCTTGTGCACCACACTTGGTTTCCCAAAGCTTTTCCTCCAATGCATCATTTTGGACCCATAGACTTGGTCTTTGTGTTTCTTCTTAAGAGTTGACTTTCTAGGTAGCTCTATTATTAGGCCTTCAACCCTTTGTTCATGAGGGACTTTGTTCGGATCCTCCTTTAGAAATATTTGTCCATGAACCTACAAAAGAGAAGGGATGGTACTAGGCAAAATGCTAGCACCATGGTTAGTAGATAACAGGGGATTTGTATTGGCAAGTCCCAAAATTAAGTGCTCCTTGTGCACCTCTTTTAAGTCACTTCTTGGCTCATCAATCTCATACAACTTTCCTTCTTGAGCCAATTCTTTCTTCTCCTTTTCAAGTTCTTCTCTCTTAAGTACTTTCTGAAGCTCCCTCATTATCTTGTAGTCCTCACTCACTTGATAGGGTGTTAAAGGTAGAAGAATGTGCCTTCGTCCTCCAAATACAAATGAGTATTTATTGGACTCCACTTGATATCGAACATCCCTACCGGCTAGCCAAGGTCTACCAAACAACATATGACAAGATCGAATGGGCAAAACATCACATAACACCTCATCTCGATACTTGCCAATGCTAAAATTCACGACCACTTGTTTGGTTACCTCTACTTTATAATTCTCAATGAGACATTGAAGTGTGTATGGCTTGGGGTGTCTTTGTGTAGGAAGCTTCATTCTATCAACCATAGTGCAACTCACCACATTAGTACTACTCCTACCATCAATGACCAAGGAACATACCCAATCCATCATCTTGAACCTTGCATGAAATAGGTTCACACTTTGATCAAGTTCCTATTTAGAAAGATCCCCCATGATTCTCTTTAGATCACAAGAAGAGTTCAAATCCTTCTCCAATTTCTCATCAACAACATTTGAGGTTGCTTCATCATGCCTAACCTTAGGTTCATCACAACCATTCCCAACCTCATACTCTATCTCATTTTTAGCACAAGGTTCATCACACCAGATAACATTTGACCTCTTTTGTGGACAATTTCTAGCAATATGTCCTTCACCTTGACACTTATAACATCGAATGATAGAAGGAGAAGAAGATTGAGGTATATCATGATTACCTCCATAGGCTTGGTCTTCCCCTTTTGTGTTGTAGTTAGCTTGAATAGCTTGACTACCATCTTGGAACATTGGAAGACTCTCCATGTTGTCACCCATCCCATGATTTGGAACACCTTGACCACCATATCGATCACTTCGATCTTCACACCTTCCTCCTTCATTCCTATACCTATCTCCACTATCCCATTTTCCTTGATATCTCATGATGCCTTGGTTCATACCAAAGCCTTCGGGTCTTTTCCACCATTCATTCGGGCTAACCTCTTCACACATTTCATCATAAAGAGGGTTTTGATAATAGATATCTTGGTAGGGTACTTGTGGGTAGTGTTGTGGGGTTGGAACATAAGGTACATGCAAGGATGCATGTGATATATTTTGTGGAGGTGCTTGGCTTCTATCTTGGTTTTCCACAAAAGGACTCCTTTGTGGTGGATGATATGGTTGTGTATTTGGATGTGGGGTGACTTGCCTATCATAGCTTGGGTTCATTCGGAATGAAGTTTGAGGGTAGGATTGGTTCCAATTTGGTTGGGGGTAGTATAGGTTGAATTCTTGACCCGAGGGCCTTCTTGTTTCTTCACTTTGACTTGTCATAAGGAACCTCCTTTCATTCATACTATCCATCCTTTTTACCCTTTCCTCTATACCTCCAAACCTCCCATTTGTTTCAACCACCCTTTCATTCATATTGGTCACCCTCCTTGACACATTGAAATTCGTCCCCATGTTGTTCACCAAGCTCCTTCCTGCATGGTTATAAGGAAAATGATTAGACATTGTACCTACAAAAACTCAACAAACAATATTAGTAGAAAAAAAAGCCTCACATCACTCGTATGTAAACTCTCAACTCATCTTCTATGGCGTTGTCTCAAAATTGTTAGTGAACTAGCTCCACTCAATCAACTCAAGGTCACCTATCCTTTGTGGAGGAGTAGATTCTTGTGACTCTTGAAAGAAGGACGACTTGAAAGACTCTAAACGGACTTGAAATGAGCTCGGAATTGGCTCAAATTTTAGGATTAGCTTCCCCTTAACGTAAGGAACAAACCCCAATGGTTTTTAAGCTCCAATTCCTCCTCAATCAATAGACCCACTTTCAAAGTTTGTAAAGCTTCAAAAGCTCAAAACCCTTTAATGACAACTTCACTTCTACAACTCCAAATCGCATGAAATTTAAAATCTAGACTCAAAAAACACTAGGGAACAAGAATCTAGTGTCAAAAACAAGAAATCAAACAAGAAAATTTTCGGATTTTTTTTTTTTTTTTTTGGATTTTGAAGATATCAAATTCCCAAGACTTAGATTTGCGGAAACAAACCTAAACCAAGCTCTGATACCAAATGATAATGGAAATACAACAAACAAGAAGAAACGAAGGAAAAGATATGAGAATTAATAACAAGGAATTGAAATTATGGGCAACAAGGGGCTAAAACCCTCACCTCCCAATTGATTCCAACAACTAGATACTAATTCAACTCAACTAATCAAGGAAACCTAAATGAAATTCACAAGTGGGAGACCTTCGATTAATTAAGTAAAGAAGTTAAACTAACAATCAAGAGAGTCACCCTAATCACTCACTAATTCCTTAAGGGAATTACACTAAGCCTTACACTAGCAACTACAAGTTTTAGAGTATCAATCTTCAATATGCCAAAAACTAGTCTTCCAAAATGAAGAAAAGCTACTACTTATACTAGGGAATAAGAAGACACTAGCTATTACAGTTTTGCCCTTAATGAAGTAAGGGCCTTGTTTGGTTGCCTTCTTTTGGGAATTCTTGAATTCCTCCTTCCACCTCACTTTAATGGACCACCCACACATTGTATGCTTTCCTTTTCATGAACATCGTACGTGTCATCTATACCATCCATGCTCGTGTCTACCATGCTATCCATGCTAGTATCATAAGGTACCCAGTAGGTATCATAGGTCGACTGGGCATATATAAGATAAAAGCGTAGTAACAGACAGAATAGAAGCAAGCAGTCACAGAAATCAATGAAAGGTACACAGGAACTTGCCCAGAGGGAAATCAACAGAACCCCATGTGAGGCTAGTAAGATAAATATACACGCCATAGGCACAGGTGAAAGTAAGAAATAACGCACCTGGGGTCCTTGCAATAACAGTGTATACATAATAAGTTTACGAAATGGACGGTATACCGGTAACTTCAAGTGTAAGAAGAAGAGAGAAAGAGTAATGATAGCCATGCTTAGAGACATGAATCAAGCCCAACTAATCATATCAATCTCAAATCCAGAAACTAACAGTCTAGCAGTAACCAATTTCATACTTAACCGTAACAGGGAACAATTCTGCAAGTAAATAGCAAAATTCTACCTACAGTCCCCCGGCCGCCCATACAACCGAGGAACACAAACAAGTGAAAACAAACCCTCCGGCATCCCATACTACCGGAGCGTACAATCAACAAACAATAAACAAGGGTGGAGCCTCAAACAATGAATGATATGATGCATGAAGATCTCAAGTGAAATGGTATCTCTGTATGTACCTCCTCCGGTGCCGATCCGGCCCAGCAGGTAGGTTCCATGGAAGGACACTGCCCGTATACCTCTACTCCACCGTATACCCCTCCTCCGGCACACGGGGCCCGTAGCCCCTGGCCCGGATGGCAAGGTCCATGGAGTTCCCAGACCCCATACTAAAACTCAGTATCAAAACATGTCACCCGGAAGCAAGTCTGGTATCAAGATAGAGACCCAGTCTCGAATATGCATGCCCAGACCCTGTCCAGGACTAAAGTAGTAGGAAAATATCTCAAAAAAACCCCTCCAAGGGTGCCTGGGCATAACCGAGTCTAAACAGTAGAAAGTCATCTCAGGTGCTCGGTCCGACCGAGGCTAAAAATAATCTCAAATAGCAAGAAAACTCAACTAGCACCCCGGCCCTACCGAGTGTAGCGTTAGTAGTAAAACTGGTGTTTTAAAACATTATTTTACTTACTTTTACCCAGGAATATGCACAAGTTAAATCAAACCATTTCCAAATTATTTCCATAAAAAATGGCCCCCCCGAGCCATGCAAGGTTTAGAAAATGGTGCCTACTGATCACAATAGCTGCCCAGCAGCTCACAATCAACCTATCGACCCTGCACAGGCCCATGGCTACTCAGCAAGCATAACCAGCCTAGAAGGATAATTCTATGCCCGGGACTCGCGGACATTCCCAAAATCCCACCTTCTATATTCCAGAGTCAACAAGGCCTCACAGGACCACAAGGGTAAATAAAATATAACGGCAAGTACTACAAGCAACGGAGGAACAAAAGTAGGCGGACATGAATAAAGCGGTCGAGGTCTGTGGTGCCAACCTAATAATCCAACCCAAGGATGCCAGCTAGTACAATTTTATTCGATATATGCTAAGTCTAGGGAAAATAAACCATAACCTACCTGTCGTCCGATGACAAGCTCGAACCTCTCCGAAAAGAAGCTCCGAAATGAAATCAAACTTGAACTCGGGCTTGAATAACTTGACGTAGATAATTGATTTTCTTTTCGATACTTAACAATATTGCGTCAGCAAATCCTTTCATACGAACTCTTTATTTATTCTTTTCAACGCACAGTAGTATGTAAATGCTTTATATGATCACTATTACTACTGGAAAATATAAATTAAAGGTATCTATCCTAATTACATATGCCACTTAAATTTGGCTAATATACTAATGAGTGCCACTTGAACAAGTGGCAGCACTTATACAAGCCTAACTTTGCTGTACAATGCCTCCACTTCCACGTGGAAGTGGAGGTGGCAACCAATCCGTCCCGTTAAGTATATACTCGGGTATTGCATAAATTCATGGTAAAATATATATAACTTTTTGAATATACCATAATTAATAGAAAATCATTTCAAATAAAACCTACTATATTATAATAATAATTTTCAACATCACTAAATTTACTATCTCCGTTAAAATATTATAATGTATAAAAACCTTATAAAATAAATACATATACAATTATATTGTAACAAAAATATTTTTCATAAACCTTTAAAATATTTTAAAAAGGTAATAATAATATATAACTTTTTACCACATTCAACTTTAAAATAAAATATTCTCAAATATACGCGCGATGCTAATAAAATTCTTAAATTTAAGTTCGCAATTCACCATCGCACGATTTTGATACTCAAGAACTCTCTCGGAATCCTCCCTTATGTTTTCTCACTGTTTCAGAACTGAAATAGCGTTTAAAACGTGAAGTTAAGGCTTAAATCGAGTTTGACCCGACCCGGTTCGCGACCCGGTTCGCAACCCGGTTTCTGCCAGACAGTCCGCGGTAAAACAGTCATAACTTTTTACTCCGAGATCATTTGGACGTGAGGTTTTGTGCGTAGGAATTTAGACTCATAGAACTTCGATTTGGTATTTCGGGGGACTTATAACTCTTTATATATTGAGAGAAAAGCCCTGAGACATTTGATCCAAAATTCAGAAAATTTATCAAAGAAACTTACGATCAAACAAATGGACCCAGCGCCGAAATACTGGTCCCGACAAGCCTTAAATGACTTGGGGCCACTACAAACAAGCTCTAACGGTTCAAAGAAAATGTATACATGGAAATAACCGGAGGGGTCATTACAGGTGCCCTCGTTGTTCATTTGGTTGTTTTGGATGTTTATCAATTGTAGAGCCTTAACTTAGAATATCATTGACTTTAGTCAACTTCCTTAGCTAACATGCTCAAAATTGAATTCTGACAGTTCCGTTAGCTCTGGAGTGTTGTGTTTGGTCTAGTTGGACATTTAATTGAGGCTTGCAAACTTCTGGTATGGGTTTTGTTTTGCTCTCTCTATTTTCAGGCTATTTGGAGTTGAAAGTGTAACTTTGGGTAGCTTTCGATGATCAGAGCGTCAGATTCAAAATTCGACGATTCCATCAGCTCTGGAATGTTGAGTTTGGGTTAGGTAGATAGTTGGTTCGGGTTCCAGGTGAACCGGGCTCAGTTCGAGCCTTTAGGTTCTTATTAGTTAGTGTTGAGTTGGGTCAAAATTTCTCCAAAACGACCTCATATAGAAGTTTCATAGATTCCGTTGAGTCTGGAACGTCGTTTTCACTCTATTAGCAGTATTGGTTTTTGAAAATCGGTTTTTGATTGTGCCCAAAAATCCCCGTTGAGTTTTAAAAAGTTGTAGAAAAATATTGCAGACCAGGCCTTTAGCGCCATCAACGCCATTAGGGCCTAGCGCGATCGCGCTCAAGCGCGTTTCGGCTGGCCAGCGCAATTGCGCTGTGATGGCATCGTTGGCACTGGCCATTTTCAAACAGCTATATATTTTTGAGTTTTTGTTTTGCCAGCCTTTTATCTCAACTTTTCCAACTCTAAAACATATATACTCTCTACCAAATTGCTCCATATCAGTCCTAACCTTGGGGAAATCAATTGTTCATCGATAATTCGTGATCCTTCGAATCTTGGTAAGTCTTCTTCCCCAACTTGCTTTCTCTTGTTCTTTTCTAAAATCCTCCATTGTTGCTCATTTCCAAAAGCTTGGAAGTTGTTGTAGAGGCTTTCTTCTTGCTCTTTCATGTTCGTGGGTTCAAGGAATTCACCATCTTGGCATAATTTCTCTCTTTGTGGTAAGTAATCCTTGCCTAAATTTCAAATTTTGTTCTTAAATTCCCACTTTAAGCCTTCTCTTGAGTGGGCTATTTTGGCGCCCTCCTCTTGGTCAATTGTGCTAAATTTTGGAGCAAGTCCTCTTGGCTTCATTGTGGTCATCGTGCATCTTTCCATTTTTGGTTTCAGGTTCTGGGCCCTGCGGGCTCGCTTTTGACCCAGATTTTGACCCGGCTATTATTATAGCGATATGGGTATTGTTAGGCTCATTTTAATGTTTCATTCATGTTTTTCATAGTTTGATTATCGTTAGAGATTTCTCAGAGCGATTCGGGCTAGGATATAGTTGTTCTAGCAGCTTGTCATCGGACGACAGGTAGGTTACGATTTAAACCCTTTAGACTTTGCATATATAGGATAAAATTGTACTAATGGTCATCCTTGGGTTGGGTTTACTAGATTGGTACCACAGACCTTGACCGCTTATTCATGTTCGGTTACTTCCCTTCCTCCGATGTTTGTAGTATTTGTTTTATATGCTCTACTTACCCTTGCGGTCCTCTGTGGCCTTATATAGACTCGGGAACATAGATGGCGGGATATTGGGAATTTCTGTAAGTCCCGGACATCATTATTAATTTTATAGAGCTGGCTATCTGTGCTGTAGAATGATTGGAGCCTGTGAAGGGCCGATAGGTTGATTGTGAGCCATTAGGCTATTGATGATCGAGCATGCCATCATCATGCATATAAAGAGATTTTCTTCATGATTTTACTACAGTTTTGGTTTTGGGCCCTCTATTGATGATTTTCTAAATCTTACATGGCCCGTAGGGCCTGTTTTTGGTAAAATTGATTATGGACGGTTAGGTATCATCTTAATGGATCTTCTTGGGGTAAGAAAGATTAAAAGAAAGATTTGTTACATTTTCCTATTATATGTTAGACCCGATTGGACCGAGGTGCTAGATTTACCCTGTTATGGATGAGAAATGATATTAGCCTTGGTAAAGTTAGGTAGCGGACTTGATTTACTACTATTTTAGACCCAGATATGCCTGGGCACCCTTGAAGGGGGTTTATGAAACTTATTTCATTGATTTAGACCTTGATATAATTCAGGTATGTATTTAGAGCATTTGAGTACTAGTTGGATCTGGTGGCACTCCAGACTGATATTTTGAGGTTAGAGTGTAGTATGTGGTCAACGAGTAGACCTCCATAGACCCTGTCATTTCGGACCAAGTGCTACGGGCAAAAGGGTGATCGGGGGTAGAGGTGTACGATGGAGTAGATGTACTCGGGAGAATTCTTTCGATGGATCCCGCCTTTATTGGACCTTTGGGGCACCGGAGGGGGTAACACACTGACACTGTGGTTACACTTAGTTTATAAAATCATATCATTCATTTGTGTGAGGTTCCACCCTATTTTGCTATTTGTTGAGTGTATGCTCCGGTTGTATGGGCGGCCGGAGGGTTTGTTTTCAGTTGATTTCGTTCCTCGGTTGTATGGGAGGCCAGGGGACTGTAGGTAGACGCTTGTTACTTTATCGCTATACTATACCCTATTATGGTTATATATATGAGATTGGATATTGAGAGGTTGTTGGTTCCTGACTTGAGTTTGGTATGATTAAGTTGGTTATTTGTTCCTATTTTTCGGGCATGCCTATCTTTATTCTCCTCCTCCTTTCCCTTGTACTTGAGGTTACTGGTATACCATCCACTTCTAAACTTACTATATACTGTTATTGCAAGGATCCCAGGTGCACCATTTCTTACTTTCACCTATGCCTGCTGTGTGTATATATTCTACTTGCTAGCCTTGTATGTTGCTTTCTGCTGTCTTCCCTCTGGGATAGTTCCGTGTACTTATCCGTTTCCTTCTGTGACTATCTGTTTTCTATTTTATTCATTATTGCTCTTTTATCTTATATGTTCCCAGTCGGCCTATGATACCTACTGGGTACCGGTTGCATTGCAATTGGTGGTCGTACTACACTCTGCATCTTCTGGTGTAAATCCTAGTGTGGGACATCACCGCTAGATCGCTGTGACTCGTGCTTGGAGATTTTGGACTATCCAAACTGAGAGTGAGCTCTTGGGGACCGGAGCTTAGCTTTTAGTTTATCTTTTGCTTTATGTACTCTATTACTACTCGGAGACATGTGTGTATATATTATTTTTGATGCTTCGTACTCCTTATTTGTAGTTCTAGCTCTATACTATGATACTAGGTTTTAGGTTTGGTTTAGCTTTCGCATATGTGTGTGTGTATTACCGTTATCTGTTTTCTTTATCGTGTTCCCTTGTTTCCACTTATTAAACTGTTCTTCCGCTTAGATTGTTAGATAGTAGCCCATTCGTGACTGGGGGGTTTTGGGGATCGGTTTGCCTACTGGGGGGTTGTAGTTTCTATCATGACCAAGAAATCGGGTCATGACAGTTTGGTATAAGAGATATAGGTTCACCGGTGTCATTGGTATAAGAGCCAATGTCTAATAGAGTTTTGGGAATCAGGACAGAGATATCCGTACTCCATCTTTGGGAGGCTATGGTGACATTTTAGGAAAAATAGACTTTTCTTGTTCCTCTCTCATGCATAGTATCCTTGAACATTCTGGAAATCTCACTTGTTCTGGTTCACTCTTCCGCAGATGGTTCACACAAGGTCTTCGTCTTTTGGTGGAGAAGAGCCTCCTACCCTTGGACTTCCAACTCCAGCTAGGGGCCGGGGTGGTCGCATGGGTAGAGGTAGGGGTCGAGGACATCCCAGAGCAGTGACATCTGCTAGAGCTGCTAAAGTTGAGGTAGAGCCCGAGTATGATTATGAGCCTGAGTTTGTCCCTGAGCA
The DNA here is from genome assembly GCA_003996215.1 of Jaltomata sinuosa. NCBI lineage: Eukaryota > Viridiplantae > Streptophyta > Magnoliopsida > Solanales > Solanaceae > Jaltomata > Jaltomata sinuosa. The sequence continues at coordinate 261,309 of QJPP01001833.1, read as the reverse complement.
GCAGCATGTGTACTGGGGGATAGCCCAGGTACCACCAGCTCTAGTACTAGTTTCTGTGCCAGCTTCAGCCCCAACTCAGTCTTCATATATTCAAGGTTTACTACTTCAACTATTGGGTACGATAAAGGAGAGACCTTCTAAGGTAGCACAAACATCCACTCAGGGGCTAGCCCTGGGTGTTCAGAGTTCAGGAGCATAGCCTGCTACTGTGGCTCCCCGTGCTGAGGTTCTTCCAGTTCCAGTAGTTGCACAGTCTCTTGCTCCTCGCCCAGCTATGACAGATGGGGAGCAGAAGCCCTTGAGTAGATTTGTGAGATTGGCACCGCCGAGATTTGCTGGTATATCGGGACAGGACCCACACGACTTCATTACTAACTGTGAGGAGATATTACACCATCTGTGATTGCTATAGACTCACGAAGTTGGATATACTATATATCAGCTGGAGGGTCCAGCTAAGTTATGGTGAAGGGCTTAGGTTGCTTGTAGACTATCTTCATTACCTCCATTATCATGGTCCGAGTCTTACGAGGCCTTCATGGCCAAGTTCCTACCTCACAGTGATCGAGAGCATTGTTGGGAGCAATTTCCAGGCTTATGCAAGGATCCATGTCGGTATCTGAGTATGAGACCCGTTTCCATTAGCTTGCTCCATTTAGGTCTATGATCATTCCTACGCAGCCTGAAAGGATTAGCAGGTTTGTTTGGGGTTTGTGGACAGAGCTTAGGTAGTCAACTGAGATATTAATTTCTAGTGGTCGGTCTTTTCAGGCTATTGCAGACTACATTCGTACTGTGGAGGAGTTGCATCGACATAATCAGGGGTCTAGAGATAACAAGCCTCGTTATTAGGGCAGCTACAGTGGTTCCAGATAGAGTGGTAGAGGTTCAGGCTAGTGGGGCCAGGGTTATTAGGCACAACAGCATCAGAGCCAGACTATTAGACCAGTTCAAGCTTCACTCAAAATTTCTAGTAGTTCTCAGTTCGAGCAAGGTTAGTCTTTGAGGAGTGCAACTTCTGCGGCATCTAGCTGTGGTGGCCATTCAAGTTCCGCTGGTCTATCTTGATAGTACAAGCCGTCAGGGCCTTGTTATGAGTGTGGTATTATTGGTCACTATGTGAGAGATTACCCCTAGTGGGGTACAGTTCAGTCAGCTGCTCAGCCAGCTAAGCCTTTGCGGGCAGTTCAGCCTCTAACTAGAAGGGATGGTGGTCAGGCTAAGGGTAGTGCCCCTCATGGCAGAGCAGGTAGTAGGGATGACAGTCGGGCAGGTGGAGGTCATCGTCAGTTTTATGCGGTCCATGAGAGACCTGAGGTAGAGGCCTCAGATGCTGTGATTACAAGAACGATTTCTGTGTGCCACCAGTCTTCTATGTCTTCATTGGATCCTGGATCTACTTTTTCAGATATATTTTCCTACTATTAACCTTGTTTGGGGTTGGCTAATGAGCCATTATCTATTCCTATTTCTGTTTCGACCCCAGTAGAAGATTCTTTAGTAGTGGATCAGATCGTGTGATCTTGATTGATATCTGTTGGTGATTTGGAGACTTGGGCTGATTTGATGATTCTTGATATGCTAGATTTTGATGTGATACTGGGCATGGACTGATTATCCCCTCACCGTGTGGTTTTATATTATTATGCAAAGACCGTTACCCTTGCCGTGCCTGGTGTATCCTCGGTTATGTGGCAGGGTTCTGTTAGCCACACACCGTATGGGATCATCTCTTGTCTTTGAGCTAGGAAGTTGATTTCTCGTAGGTGTTTAGCTTATTTAGCATATGTCAGAGATGCTAGTGCTGACCCTTCATCTCCTGAGTCTATTCTTGTGGTTAGAGACTTCCTTGATTTGTTTCCTACATACCTGCTAGGCCTTCCACCTGAGAGAGATGTTGATTTTGCCATTAAATTAGAGCCGGGCACCAGGCCTATTTCTATTCCTCCTTATTGTATGGCTCCTTCTGAGTTGAGAGAGCTTAAGGAGCAACTCCAATATTTGTTAGCTAAGGGGTTTATTAGACTGAGTGTGTCTCCTTGGGGTGCTCCTATTCTCTTCGTGAAGAAGAAGGATGGATCGATGCTGATGTGTATTGATTATCGGTAGCTGAATAAGGTGACACTGAAGATTAGGTATCTGATGCCGAGGATTGATGACTTGTTTGTTCAGCTTCAGGGTTCAGCCATGTTTTCAAAGATTGATTTGAGGTCCGGCTACCATCAGTTGAGGATTATGGAAGAGGACATCCCTAAAACAACATTCAGGGCACGTTATAGACATTATGAGTTCCTGGCAATGTCTTTTGGGTTGACTAATTCCCCCGTAGCTTTCATGGACTTGATGCACAAGGTGCTTAGCCCGTACTTGGATATGTTCGTGATAGTCTTCATTGATGATATTCTGATACACTCGAGGAGTAGAGATGAGCATGAGCAGCACTTGAGGACTGTACTTCAAACTTCGAAAGATCATCAGCTTTATGGAAAGTTCCCAAAGTATGAGTTTTGTCTTGAGTCAGTTGCATTCCTAGGACACGTGGTGTCTAGGGATGTGATTAGAGTTGATCCGGGTAAGATTTCTGTGTTTCATGATTGGCCTAGACCTACTACTGCCACTTAGGTACGAAACTTTGTTGGGTTAGTAGGTTACTATAGGTCGTTCATCTAGGGATTTTCTTCCATAGCAGCACCCTTGACTATGCTGACTAGGAAGGATGTTCCATTTCAGTGGTCGAATCAGTGTAAGGATAGCTTTCAGAGGCTTAAGGCCTTATTGACTTCAGCTCCAGTTTTGACTTTGCTGGTCGAGGGTCAGAGTTTTGCCGTGTATTGTGATGCTTTTGGGGTTGGTCTTGGTTGTGTGTTGATGCAGCAGGGTCAAGTGATAGCATATACGTCAAGGCAGCTGAAGGTTCACGAGCACAACTACCCCACTCATAACTTAGAGTTGGCGGCAGTAGTCTTCACGCTCAATATCTAGAGGCACTACTTATATAGAGTTTATTGCGAGATATTTACCGATCACCGTAGTCTTCAGTACACTACAAGTCAGCGAGAGCTGAACTCTAGATAAAAGAGATGGATAGAGTTACTGAAGGACTATGACTTCACCATTTTACACCATCCGGGCAAGGCAAATGTGATAGCGGATGCCTTGAGTCAGAAGACGGTGCGTATGGGCAGCCTAGTTTCACTTGCAGTTTCTGAGCGACCGTTGGCCTTGGACTACCATCCCTTGGCTAACCGCTTAGTTAGGCTTGATTTGTCGGATCCCAGTCGAGTTCTTACCAGTGTTGAGGTTCATTCTACTCTAGTTGATCAAATTCAAAGCCGACAGTTCGAGGATCAGAGTTTGTGTGACCTTCATGATCAGGTAGTTCAGGGTGAGGCAAGACGGGCTACTTTGGGTTCTGATGGTATTCTGAGGTTCAACAATCATCTTTATATTCCGAGGGTTGGAGATTTAATTCAGTTGATACTTCGTGAGGCGCATTATACTAGATACTCCATTCATCCTGACGCAACAAAGATGTATAGAGATTTGAGATAGCTTTACTGGTGGAGTAGTATGAAGCGGGATATAGCGGAGTTTGTATCTTTGTGCTTGAACTGTCAGCAGGTGAAGTTTGAGCACATGATATTGGGTGGTTTGATGCAGCGACTTCCTATTCTCGAGTGGAAGTGGGAAGGTATTACTATGGACTTCGTTATTGGTTTGCCTCATACTTCTCAGGGTTTCGATTCCATTTAGGTGATTGTTGATAGGCTGACTAAGTCAGCCCACTTTTTGCTGGTTCAGACTTTGTATAGCGCCGAGAGGTTAGCTCAGATCTATATTCGTGAGGTTGTTCTTTCTCATGGGGTCCCAACTTCTATCATTTTAGACTGCAACACTAAGTTCACTTCTTTGTTCGAGAGGGATATTCAGCGAGATTTGGGTACAGAGGTTCAACTTAGTACTGCATTCCACAATCAGATGGATGTCCAGTCCGAGAGGACTATTTAGGTCCTGGAGGACATACTTCGGGCTTATGTACTTGATTTTGGAGGTTCATGGGATCAGTTTATGCCATTGACCGAGTTTGCTTATAATGATAGTTTTCATTCAAGCATTAGCGTGGCACATTTTGAGGCCTTGTATAGTAGGCATTACAGATCACCAATTGGTTGGTTTGATGGTTTTGAGTCCAAACTGCAGAGTACAGATTTGATTTAGAGATTCCTTGGACCGAGTCCATTTGATTCAGGATAGACTTAGAGCGGCCCAATGTAGGCAGAAGAGCTACGCTAATCGTAGAATTTGTTCCTTGGAGTTCAATGTTAGTGACTTGGTTTTCCTTTGAGTATTTCCCATGAACGGCGTGATGAGATTTCGTCGGCGGGGCAAGTTTAGCCCCAGGTTCATTGGACCATTTGAGATTCTGCAGAGGGTTGGTAGTATTGCCTACATGTTAGCTCTGCCTCTAATGTTTTTAGCTGTTCACCTAGTTTTCCATGTCTCGATGTTGTGCCGATATGTTCCATATGAGTCTCATGTGTTGCATTGGGATTATGTTCAGTTAGATGAGAGTTTATCTTTCATTGATGAGCCGATAGCTATTCTGGCTAGATATGTCAGGAGATTGAGATTTAGGGAGATTTCTGTTGTGAAGGTTCAGTAGAGATATCGTCCGGTCGAGGAGGCTACTTGGGAGACCGAAAGTGAGTTGCATGCTCATTTTCCGCAGTTGTTCGAGCCTTCAGGTACTCTCTTCTTCTTGACTTTCGAGGACGAAGGTCTTTTTAGTAGTGGATATTGTGATGACCCTTCTGGTCATCTTCGCGCTTACAAATTTATTGTACTGTTAGAGCTTCCCTGTAGCGACCCTAAGTCATTTATGGCTTACTGGGACCAGTAGTTTGGTGCACTGGTCGTTCGTTTGGTTGTTTTGGCTGTTTGCCTATTGTACAGCTTTAACTTAGAATATCATTGAATTTAGTCAACATCCTTAGCTAACGTGCTCAGAATTGAATTCGGACAGTTCTTTAGCTCCGGAGCATTGTGTTTGGTCTGCTTGGACCTTTAGTTGTGGCCTGAGAACTTCCGATATGGGTTTTGTGTTGCTTTCTCTGTTTTTAGGCCATTTAGAGTTGAAAGTGTAACTTTGGGTAGCTTTCGATGATCGGAGCGTCAGATTTTAAATCTGATGATTCCATCAGCTCTAGAATGTTGAGTTTGGGTTAAATAGGTGGTTGGTTCGGGTTTCGGGTGAGCCGAGATCATTTCAAGCCTTTGTGTTATTATTAGTTAGTGTTTATTTAGGTCAACATTTCTCCGAAACGATCTCGTATGGAAGTTTTGTCGACTCCGTTGAGTCCAAAACATCGTTTCCACTCTATTAGGAGTATTGGTTTTTGAATATCGGTTTTTGATTATGCCCGGAAAGCCCCGTGGAGTTTTAAAAAGTTGCAGAAAAATATTGCAGACCAGGCCTTCAGTGCCATCGGCGGTGACCTAGCGCAAATGCGCTCAATTGCACTGTAATGGCGCCGTTAATGCTGGCCATTTTCTAGCAGCTATATATTTATGAGTTTTTATTTTTGCCAGCCTTTTATCTCAACTTTTCCAACTCTAAAACACATATACTCTCTACCAAATTGCTCCATATCATTCCTAGCCTTGGAAAAATCAATTGTTCATCGATAATTCACGATCCTTCGATTCTTGGTAAGTCTTCTTCCCCAACATGCTTTCTCTTGTTCTTTTCTAAAATCCTCCATTGTTGCTCATTTCCAAAAGCTTGGAAGTTGTTGTAGAGTCTGTCTTCTTGCTCGTGCATGTTCGTAGGTTCAAGGAATTCACCGTCTTGGCATAATTTCTCTCTTTGTGGTAAGTAATCCTTGCCTAATTTTTTATTTTTGTCTTAAATTCCAACTTTAAGCCTTCTCTTGAGCGGGATGTTTTGGTGCCCTCCTCTTGGCTAATTGTGCTCAATTTTGGAGCATGTCCTCTTGGCTTCATTGTTGTCATCGTGCTTCTTTTCACTTTTGGTTTTGGGTTGTGGGCCCCACGAGCCTGCTTTTGACCCAGATTTCGACTCAGCTATTATTATAGTGATATGGGTATCGTTAGGCTCGTTTTAATGTATTATTCATGTTTTTGATAGTTTAATTATCGTTCAGGATTTCTCAGAGCGATTCAGGCTTGGATATAATTGTCCCAGCAGCTTGTCATCGGACGACAGGTAGGTTACGGTTTAAACCCTTTAGACTTCACTTATATAGGATAAAATTATACTAATGGGCATCCTTGGGTTGGGTTTACTAGGTTGGTACCACAGACCTTGACCTCTTATTCATGTTCGATTACTTCCCTTCCTTCGATGTTTATAGTATTTGCTTTATATGCTCTACTTACCCTTGTGGTCCTATGTGGCCTTATATAGACTCTGGAACATAGATGGTGGGGTATTGGGAATGTCCGTGAGTCCCGAACATCATTATTAATATTATTAAGCTGACTATCTGTGCTGTAGAACGATTGGATCCTGTGCGGGGCTGATAGGTTGATTGTGAGCCGTTGGGCTATTGATTATGATCGAGCATGCCATCTTCATGCATATAAAAGAATTTTCTTCATGATTTTACTACAGTTTTGGCTTTGGGCCCTCTATTGATGATTTTCTAAACCTTGCATGGCCCGGGGGGACCATGTTTTGGTAAAATTGATTATAGACGGTTTGGTATCATCTTAGTGGATCTTCTTGGGGTAAGAAAGATTAAAAGAAAGATTTGTTACATTTTCTTATTATATGTTAGAACCAGTTGGACCGAGGTGCTAGATTTACCCTGTTATGGATGAGAAATAATATTAGCCTCGGTAAAGCCGGGTAGCAAACTTAATTTACTACTGTTTTAGACCCGGATAGGCTCGGGAACCCTTGAAAGGGGTTTATGAAACATATTTTATTGATTTAGACCTGGATAGAATTCAAGCATGTATTTTGAGAATTTGAGTACTAGTTGGATCCGGTGGCACTGCGGAATGATATTTTGAGGTTAGAGTGTAGTATGTGGTCTACGAGTAGACCTCCATGGACCCTGTCATTCTGAACCAAGTGCTACGGGCAAAATGGTGACCGGGGGTAGAGTGGATGACAGAGTAAATGTACTCGAGAGAAGTCCTTCCATGGATCCCGCCTTTATTAGACCTTTGGGGGACCGGAGGGGGTAACATACTGACACTATGGTTACATTTAGTTTATCATATCATATCATTCATTTGTGTGAGGTTCCACACTTGTTTGCTGTTTGTTGAGTGTATGCTCCGGTTGTATGGGTGGCCAGAGTGTTTGTTTTTACTTGATTTTGTTCCTCGATTGTATGGGCGGCCGAGGGACTGTACGTAGACACTTGTTACTTTATCGCTATACTATACCCTGTTATGGTTATATATATGAGATTGGATATTTAGAGGTTGTTGGTTCCTGGCTTGAGTTTGGTATGATTAAGTTGGTTATTTGTTCCCTTTTTCCGGGCATGCCTATCTTTATTTTTCTTCTCTTTTCCCTTTTACTTGAGGTTACCGGTATACCGTCCATTTCTAAACTTACTATATAATGTTATTGCAAGGATCCTAGATGCGCCATTTTTAACTTTCACCTGTGCCTGCTGTGTGTGTATATTCTACTTGCTAGCCTTGTATGTTGCTTTCTGCCATCTTCCCTTTGGGCTAGTTCCGTGTACTTATCCGTTGCCTTATGTGACTATCTATTTTCTATTCTTTTCATTACTACTCTTTTATCTTATATGTTCCTAGTCGACCTATGATACCTACTGGGTACCGGTTGCATTGCAATTGGTGCTCATACTACACTCTGCATCTTCTAGTGCAGATACTAGTGTGGGACATCGCCGCTAAATCGTTGTGACTCGTGCTTGGAGATTTTGGACTATCCAGACTGAGGGTGAGCTCTTGGTGACCGGAGCTTAGCTTTTAGTTTATCTTTTTCTTTATGTACTCTATTACTACTCAGAGACATGTGTGTATATATTATTTTGGATGCTTCGTACTCCTTATTTGTAGTTCTAGCTCTATACTATGATACTAGGATTTGGGTTTGGTTTATCTTCCAAATATGTATGTATGTATTACCGTTATCTATTTTCTTCATCTTGTATCCTTGCTTCCGCTTATTAAACTGTTCTTCTGCTTAGATTGTTAGATAATAGCCCATTATTGACCATTTCGGTCTACGGGGATTAGTTTACCTACTGGAGGGTTGTAAGTGCCATCATGACCGAGAAATTGGTTTGTGACAGCTTGGTATAAGAGCTCTAGGTTCACTGGTGTCATCGATATAAGACCCAATGTCTAATAGAGTCCTGCGGATCGGGGCAGAGATATTCGTACCCAATCTTCGGGAGGCTATGGTGACATCTTAGGAAAATGGACTTTTCTTGTTTCTCTCTCGTGCGTAGTATCCTTGAACGTTCTGGAAATCTCACTTGTTTTGGTTCACTCTTTCACAGATGTTTCGCACGAGGTCTTCAACTTCTGGTGGAGGAGATCCTCCTGCCCCTGCCCCTGCTCCTCCAACTCCAGCTAGGGGCCGAGGTTGTCCCAGGGGTAGAGGTAGGGGTCGAGGACGTCCCAGAGCAACGACACCTGCTAGAGCTGCTAGAGTTGAGGTAGAGACCGAGTATGATTATGAGCCCGAGTTCATCCCTGAGCAAAAACATGTAGACCCGGGGATATCCCAGGTACCACCAGCTCCAGTACTAATTTCTGTGCCAGCTTCTGCCCCAGCTCAGTCGTCGGATATTCGGGGTTTACTACTTTAGCTATTGGGTATGATAGGGGAGAGACCTTCTGAGGTAGCACAGACATCCACTCAGGGGGAAGCCCTGGGTGTTCAGAGTTCAGTAGCGCATCCTGCTACTGTAGCTCCTCATGCTGAAGTTATTCCAGTTCCAGCGATTGCACAACCTCTTGCTCCTCGCCCAACTATGACAGATGGGGAGTGATAAGTCAGTAATTTACCAACTTATTTACCCTTTAAGCTTAAAATTTTGCATCCTAAATGAGAGAAAATAGTGCATTTGACATGATTTGCTTCTATTATACAGGTGTATGTGATTTAGAAGTGATCGGTGCGGAATCGAATGAAAACAAGTCAAGATGGAGAAAATTCTGGAATTCTGGGCAACTCAGCACGATCGCACTGAAGTAGCGCAGATGGCGCTGAAGGTGGATGACAAGATTGTACGCGATGGCACTGGGGAGGCGCGATAGCGTTGCAGAGAGATGTGGTCAACACCAGGCAAAGACAAGGGTGCGATCGCGCCACGCTAGCGCAATTGTGCTGACCCATGAAAATCCTTTAAGCGCGATAGCGCTTCACTGCGCCTGAACGTGAAAATGGGCAGAAATGACATTTCACCCTTGATGAAACCCCAATCCATACAAAAGACTCCTCAGCTATTTTGGAAGCTATCTTTGGCTATTCTCACAAATTTTGGCAAGCTTGGAGAGCAAGTTCATCAACCAACACCATATGAGTGAAGATTTGGATGCTTTGTATTGTAAAATCTTAAGTTCCATTCTTCAAACTCTTGTTCTTAATTGCTATTTTATTGGTGTATTGTTGACTTGAGATTTTTAGTTTTGTGTTAGAGATAATACTTGTTTGGGTATTGAATTTATATATAGATTTTGTTCTTGTTTGATTATTTGGGTCTATTGAATCCTCTATGCTTGAAATTATAGTCAATGGTTGCAAACATTGACTTAGCTTTCTAATTTTGGTTTTTGCTCTAGGGAGGATTTCCCTAAATTCAGGAAGATTCATTAGTGGGGATTTGGGGTTTCCATTCTAGACCAAGACTAGAGATAGTTTGGTTTCTGGAAACTCCCATCTAAGAGTAGGGGTTAGAGATAACCCAACTCACCCAAGTCATTTGGTTGGTTTATTGCTTACTCATGGTGGTTCGAGAGAGCACACGAGATATATGCTCGATTGGTCGAAAGACGGTTAGGCATACCTTCAACCAAGACTACCTAGGTGTTAATCGGGTGCAAGTCTTGTGAATTGAATTCCCATTCCTAACTCTCCCTTGTTATCCTTTCTTGGCGAAAGCAAGGTGAAAGCCATTGATCAATTGATCCTTTAGTTATTTTTTTTTATCTTTAGTTTTAGGCTAAACCCCCCCTTATAGATATCTTTTTCCCCCTTTTTGTTAATTGAACTTCAATAAGTTGCTTGGATTCTTTATTAGCTCGATCGCGACTATATTATTCCCTTGGGTATGACCCCGACACTCGTTGGGAGTTATAAATTTTGTTTTGCTCTGGCGATCACCGTGAACTCCTAATTGGAGAGCATGATTTGAGCATTATCAAAAATAGCGCCATTGCTGGGGAACAATTTGGCGTATTGAGTTAGTTTAGAATTTGAGTCTACTTACCCTAGTTCAATTTTTGTGAATAGTTGTTTTCATTTGTTTAGTTTTAGTTTATTGATGGCATCATGGCTTATTTGAATGCTAGAGATGTTGATAGTTGCATCCCAATTTATATTCCCGACTATTTTGTTTATTGTAGAGGACCCCACTTTGGACAAAGGTGTAGAATTAGCCCTAAGAGAGGAAGGTATTCTCCTTCTCGCTCCTATGATGGGCACAATTGCTATTTGTGTGGTGGTCATGATGGACATTAGAGCGAATTCCCCAATGATAATCGTCCCCCTCCCCCTTCTTGTGCTAATAATGTTGCTAGTGGCGCTTGTGACCTTAACATGGGCCATGACTTCACAAGCGAGAGGGCATATATTCCAAGCACCGAACTCTCTTGGCCTCGCTAGAAACCCAAGAGAAGAGTGTGCAATCCATGAAGTAAGGATTTGTGGACGCAAGGGCTAAAGAAGAGGAAGACACAAGGGATAATCATGAATTGAAGGTGGTGTTGCAACCAACCACCCCATTTGTGGGTCATGATGTCATAGCATCTCTAAGTGAGGATGTTATGAATGAGGCAAGTTTGAAGGTGGAGACGCCCAAATCCCACTTCAACCTTTGTTCGACCTTAAGTTCAATTGAATGGATGAGAGTCGAAGTAATCAAGCTTTTGGAAGACCTTCGAAGGAGGGTGGATGAAGGTCTATCCGGTTTTGAGTTTGTCGTGGAAAGAAGGCAAAGGGTCCTCCCTTACTTGAAGGCCAAAAGGTGCGAAATGCAAAATCAAGATAATGGCCTTCTCATGTTTAAACCTTCACCCTGGGATTGTCACCAGAAACTCGATTCAAATTTGGGTCGAAGGTTCAAGTCTTCCAAGTGGAGATCTAGATGGTGAGGTAGTTTGTGTTGCACCGCGATGTTAAATTGTGCGCTTGATGGGAGAAAACTCATCATTTCAAAATTTTAAAGGTTTTACATTTTTTCTTTCTTTATTAGAGTAGCTTAGTGTAGATTTTTGACTAATCCATAAAGTTTCAAATCTTTTTGAATTGTTTGGGCAGGTTTAGAAGTGGAGGCCTCATAAAAATCCAATCAAGGGCCGAAAAGGGTACCAAAATGACATGCTAAATGGGGTGCAAACACACATCTAAGTGTGCATATCGCACATGCAAACACACCCCAAGATAGTGAGGCTGCCAAGAAGGTCAAAATGTGTGAAATAAGTGTGTTCCGCACCTCAAAATATGCCCGGCGCACATGCAATTGCACATCAAAGCAGTAAGATGCTAAAAACTGGCTGGAACATACGAAGTAGGTGCGTTTCACAAATGGAAGAGTTCCCGTCACACCAGCCATCGCACGATGAACCAGTGAGCTTTTAAAAACTTTTAGGAAAACTATGCAGCACGATCGCGCTGAGGCAGCGCTGATAGCATCGAGAAACTTTCACAGAGAAGCGCAATCGCGCTCCTCTAGCGCGATCACGCTTAAGAAAGCATCAACGTGGTGAATTAAAAGAATAAAGCTTTTCAGTCTCCACATATCCTAAAATGTTCATCAGGTATTATCCATTGTCAAATTCCCTCTTACCCAATACTTCCCCAAGATGTTATACGCCTAAATCACGAGCAAAAGTAATTGGGTTTAGTTGGAACTACGAGCACAAGTTGCTTCATCTCTTCTCTCCTCTTTTGATCACCAAACTCATCCATCAAGGTATGTCTTTGTCTCTTCCTCTAATTCATGTTTCTTGGTCTGATTGTACGGGTTAAGCAAGTGGAGTTGAGCAAAAACTTGGGGAAGTCTTGAGTACCCAAAACTCCTCCATTATTATGAAGCTTTTGAAGACCCAAAGATTGTGTTTTTTGCTGGATTTTATAAAATTGAGTAAGAAATTGTGTTGTTGTTGTGCTTGGTGTAAAGAAATACCCTCCTAAATGGATTAAATCCATGATCTAGGTGTGAAAATCTCGTAATAGGGGTTGTCTGGTTGAAGAAGACAACTGTCCAGTTGCTCAATGCGATCGCTTCTCCAGCGCAATCACACCGCCTGAGGGTTGAGTCAATAGAGCGATCGCGCTAATGTGATGTGATAGCGCTCAAGAAAGAAATTAAAAAAAAAAGATTTAACTCGATCGCACCTACGAAGCGCCTATGGCGCTGAGCAACTACAGCTGGCACAAAAATAATAGCTCTGTCCAGAGCTACTGCATTGCTTTCTAACCCACTTTTCTTGCTTAAAATACTTGTTTTTCATTGTGCTACATGTTGTGACCATATTTTCACCTTACAAATGATTTTTGTAGGTACTTTGGATTAAAAAATGAGTACTAGTGCATCAAATTTGGGAGGCCAAGTTGATGAAATTGTGGAGGAGGAGTATAATCACACTAAATTTATGTCCCAAGCTTGTGAGGAATGATATAAGGCTGACTTATCCAAGAAAGTGGTCCCTGAAAGGGGGATTGCAATGCAAGGGGTGGAGGCAGCCTTACCTGAATTTTTTGGCTGGTTGAATAGAGCAAAATGGAACTATTTCATAGCTTCACCATGCAGGGCCAATGAAATAGTTGTGCGGGAATTTTATGCTAATGCATCGTCCATAAACTTTAAGGATTCGGTGGTAACTTTCCGGGAGAGAACATTCAGATTTGGAGCCGAGGAGATCAACAAGTAATATGAACTCGAGGATCATGACATTACACTTTTGGGGGAAAAGAGAGCTTTAGGCAGGCCCTAGATTACTTCGAAGGTATGTCCCGGAGTAGAGTCCACATGGTCTATGCTAGAGACCAATATTTACTCTCATGACTTCACAGCCGAGGCAAGGGTGTGGTTATCCATCATATGCAGTAGGGTACAACCAGTTCAGAATGAGAGTGAAGTTCCTGTGAACAGAGCTTTGAATGTGGCGGCAATGATTGATGAAATCCCAGTTAATGTAGGGCCACTGATCCTATGGGAGATGAAGAATTACATCAGAGGCAACAATGAGAGCTTGTTCTTTACCTCGTTGATTACTGAGCTATGTCAGGCTGTGGGAGTTGACTTGAATGATCCGGAAGATGTTTGGTTTGACCCAAAGATTCCCATTTATCCATTGAAAAAGGCAGATTCAAGATCTGTGGTTAAAAAGAGGAAAGTGGATGCTAGTTCGACGTTGGGAGCTACAGTAGGTAGCCAATCAGCCCCTTGTGCCACTACTTCTACCCAGGCACCTCCACCCATGCCTAGACTATTCCAGCACCTTTCCACTCAGATATCTGGAGTTCAGGCATCCATTAGTGCATTGGCCACTAGCATTCCTTCAGGACCACCTGAGACCAAAATTGAGACATTGAATGATGTGGTGAACCGGCTGAAGAAGATTGAGGAGAGTCAGCAGAGGTTGGAAAAAAGGTTTGAGGAGCAGGAGAAGAAAATGAAAACAATGAGTGCTAGCCTTTATGATCAAAAGAAAAGGGACAAAGAAAGAGATAATGATGGAGAGTATAAAGAGCTTTTGTGGGGGTTCAGACACCGAGGATCATGATGACTCCACGACTCACACCGATGGTGGCTCTCCAGCGAGCCCTCTCTAGCTACATCTCAGGGATCCCCTTCAAACTACTTTCTCCGTATTTCATTTTGGATTTATGTACTGAGGGCACTGTAGTAGATTTTTGTTGGGGGTGGCGGCATTTGGGTTATGCTTATGTTGGATTTTGATACTTGTTTTTTACCCTTGCCGGGCTTATGTTGTTTAGATTTGGATTTTATGCCCTTGTCGGTCTTGTTTTGGATATTGTGCCCACACCAGGTTTGTTTGTTGAGATATTGTTGGATTAGTTGCGCCCTCACCGGGTTTGTTTGTTGAAATGGTTTTGGATTAGCCACTTTTGTTACTTCTCTCTCTCTTTTCATAGCTTCTTTAATTTCTGTTGTAGTTGGTTTAAGTGATGGTTACCAATGATAGATCGAGTGATGACATTCTTAAGGGAAACCGTCGCTTTTTTTGGTGTGTGATGCCAGGGGAAGTCTGAGTACCTATTAGGCTAGATGAAATTGCATGTATGTTGGGGTGTATACGTTGGTGAATTCTGAGTGCCTATATTGATTCATATTGATGATTTGTCCCTATGATAGATTAGGTGACATCATTCTTAAGGGTGAATCATCATCTTTTGAGATGATTGTGAATCATGACTTATTTGGTACTAATGGAGAAAGAGGCCTCGTTATTAGGGCGGCTATAGTGGTTTCAGACAGAGTGGAAGAGGTTAAGGTCAGTGGGGCTGGGGTTATCAGCCATAACAACATCAAGGCTAGACTATTAGACCGGTTCCGGCTTCACTCCAGACTTTTGGTAGTTCTCAGTTCGAGCAGGTCAGTCTTTGAGGGGTGCAGTTTCTGGGGCATCTGGCCGTGGTGGCAATTTAGGTCCTGCTGGTCCATCTCGAAAGTACAAGCCGTCAGGGCCTTGTTATGAGTGTGGTATTATTGGTCACTATGAGAAGAATTTCCCCCAGTGGGGTACAATTCAGTCAGCCGCTCAGCCGACCGAGCCTTTGTGAGTAGTTCAGCCTCTAGCTAGAGGGGGTGGTGGTCAGGCTAGGGGTGGTGCCCCTTATAGTAGAGCAGGTGGTAGGGATGGCGGTTGGGCAGGTAGAGGTCATCGGTAGTTCTATACAGTCCCTGGGATACCGGAGGAAGAGGCCTCGGATGCTGTGATTACAGGTACGATTTCTGTATGCCACCAGTCTTCTATGGCTTTGTTTCATCTTGGATCTATTTTTTGTATGTATCTTCCTACTTTGTGCCCTGTTTGGGGTTGTCTAGTGAGCCATTATCTGTTCCTATTTCTGTTTTGACCGAAGTAGGAGATTCTTTCGTAGTGGATTGGATCGTGAGATCTTGCATGATATCTGTTGGTGATTTGGAGACTTGGGGTGATTTGATGATTCTTGATATGTTAGATTTTGATGTGATACTGGGCATGGATGAGTTATCCCCTCACTGTATGGTTTTGGATTGTTATGGCAAGACAGTTACCATCGCCGTGCCCGGTGTATCCTCAGTTGTGTTTAGCCATGCACCGTCTGGGATCATCTCTTGTCTTCGAGCTAGGAAGTTGATTCTCATGGGTGTTTAGCTTATCTAGCATATGTCTGAGATGCTAGTGCTGACCCTTCATCTCCCGAGTCTATTCCTATGGTTATAGACTTCCTAGATGTGTTTCCAACCGACCTGCCAGGCCTTCCACCTAAGAGAGATGTTGATTTCGCCATTGAGTTAGAGCCGGGCACCAGGCCCATTTCTATTCCTCCATACCGTATGGCTCTTGCTGAGTTGAGAGAGCTTAAGGAGCAGATCCAGGATTTGTTAGCTAAGGGGTTTATTAGACCTAGTGAGTCTCCTTAGGGTGCTCCTGTTTTCTTCGTAAAGAAGAAGGATGGGTCGATGCGGATGTGTATTGATTATTGACAACTTAATAAGGTGACAGTTAATAATAGGTATCCAATGCCGAGGAATGGTGACTTATTTGATCAGCTTCAGGGTTCAGCCTTGTTTTCGAAGATTGATTTGAGGTCCGACTACCATCAGTAGAGGATTAGGGAGGAGGATATCCCTAAGACAGCATCCAAGACACGTTATGGCCTTTATGAGTTCCTGGCATTGTCTTTTGGGTTGACTAATTCCCCCGTAGCTTTCATGGACTTGATGCACAGGGTGCTTAGATCGTACTTAGATATGTTCGTGATAGTCTTCATTGATGACATTCTGATATACTCGAGGAGTAGAGATGAGCATGAGCAACACTTGAGGACTGTACTTCAGACTTTGAGAGATCATCGGCTTTATGCCAAGTTCTCAAAGTGTGAGTTTTGGCTTGAGTCAGTTGCATTCCTAGGACACGTGGTGTCTAGGGATGGGATTAGAGTTGATCCGGGTAATATTTCTGTGGTTCATGATTGGCCTAGACCTACTCTGCCACCGAGGTACGCAACTTTATTGGGTTAGCGAGTTACTACAGGCGGTTCATTCAGGGATTTTCTTCCATAGAAGCCCCCTTGACTATGCTGACTAGGAAGGATATTCCATCAGTGGTTAGATCAGTACGAGGATATCTTTCAGAGACTTAAGGCCTTATTGACTTCAGCTCCAGTTTTGACTTTGCCAGTCGAGGGTCAGAGTTTTGCCTTGTATTGTGATGCTTCTGGGGTTGGTCTTGGTTGTGTATTGATGCAGCAGGGTCAAGTGATAGCATATGCGTTGAGGCAGCTAAAGGTTCATGAGCGCAACTATCCCACTCATGACTTAGAGTTGGCGACGGTAGTCTTCGCGCTCAAGATCAGGAGGCAGTACTTATATGGAGTTCATTGTGAGATATTTACCGATCACCATAGTATTCAGTACATTACGAGTCAGCGAGAGCTGAACTCTAGGAAGAGGAGAGGGATAGAGTTACTGAAGTACTATGACTTCATTATTTTATACCATTCGAGCAAGGAAAACGTGGTATCAGATGCCTTGAGTCGAAAGGTGGTGAGTATGGTCAGCCTAGCTTCACTTGCAGTTTCTGAGTGACCGTTGGCCATGGAAATCTAGTCCTTGGCTAACTACTTAGTTAGGCTTGATTTGTCAGATCCCAGTTGAGTTCTTGTGAGTGTTGAGGTTCATTC
The DNA here is from genome assembly GCA_003996215.1 of Jaltomata sinuosa. Taxonomy (NCBI): domain Eukaryota; kingdom Viridiplantae; phylum Streptophyta; class Magnoliopsida; order Solanales; family Solanaceae; genus Jaltomata; species Jaltomata sinuosa. The sequence goes on along the minus strand of QJPP01001833.1, from coordinate 244,211 downwards.
TACTCTAGTTGATCAGATTCAGAGCTGACAGTTTGAGGATCTGAGTTTGTGTGACCTTCGTGATCAGGTAGTTCGGAGTGAGGCAAGCCGAGCTACTTTGGGTTCTGATGGTATTCTGAGGTTCGACAGTCGTCTTTGTGTTCCATTCAATTAATACTTTGTGAGGCGCATTGTACTAGATACTTCATTCATCCACGCGCAGTGAGGATGACTAGATATTTGAGATATCTTTACTGGTAGAGCGGTATGAAGCGGGACATAGAAGAGTTTGTATCTCGGTGCTTGAATTGTAAGCAAGTGAAGTTTGAGCATATGAGACCGGCTGGTTTGATGCAGCGACTTCCCATTCCCGAGTAGAAGTAGGAAGGTATTACTATGGACTTTGTTGTTGGTTTGCCTTGTACTTCTTGGGGTTTTGATTCTATTTGGGTGATTGTTGATAGGCTGACTAAGTCAGCCCACTTCTTGCTGGTTCATACTTCGTACAAGTCCAAGAGGGTAGCCCAGATCTCTATTCATGAGGTTGTTCGGTTGCATAGGGTCCCAACTTCTATCATTTCAGACCGCAGCACTCAGTTCACATCTTTGTTCTGGAGGGCCATTCAGCGAGATTTGGGTACAGAGGTTTAGCTTAGTACTACTTTCCACACTCAGACGGATGGCCAGTCTGAGAGGACTATTCAGGTCTTGGAGGATATGCTTCAAGCTTGTGTACTTGACTTTGGAGGTTCATGGGATCAATATATGACATTGGCTGAGTTTGCTTATAATAATAGTTTTCATTCGAGCCTTGGCGTGGTACCTTTTGAGGCATTGCAGATCACCGATTGGTTGGTTCGATGGCTTCCAGTCCAGACTACAGAGTACATTTTTGCTTAGAGACTCCTTGGACCGAGTCTGTTTGATTCAATATAGACTTAGAGCAACCCAGAATACGCAGAAGAGCTACACAGATCGTAGACTTCATGCCTTGGAGTTCAGTGTTGGTGACTTGGTTTTCCATTGAGTATCACCCGTGAAGGGCGTGATGAGATCTGGTCGGCGGGGCAAGCTTAGCCCCAAGTTCATTGGTCTGTTTGAGATTCTACAGAGGGTTGGTAATGTTTCCTACATGTTAGCTTTGCCTCTGATATTTTTAGTTGTTCACCCAGTTTTCTATGTCTTGATGTTGCGCCGATATATTCCAGATGAGTCTCATGTGTTGCATTGGGATTCAGTTCAGTTAGCTGAGAGTTTATCTTTCGGTGAGAAGCCGATAGCTATTCTGGCCAGAGATATCAGGAGATTGAGATCTAGGGAGATTCCAGTTGTGAAGGTTCAGTAGAGATATCGTCCGGTCGAGGAGGCTACTTGGGAGACTGAGAGTGAGTTGCGTGCTCAGTATTTGCAGTTGTTCGAGCTTTCAGGTACTCTCTTCCTCTTGACTTTCGAGGATGAAAGTTTTTTTAGTAGTGGATGTTGTGATGACCCTTTCTGTCATCTTCACATTTACACATTTATTGTACTTATAGAGCTTCCCTGTATCGACACCAAGTCATTTATGGCTTGCTGGGACCAGTAATTCTGTGCCCTGGTCGTTCATTTGGTTGTTTTGGCTGTTTGCCTATTATAGAGCCTTAACTTAGAATATTGCTGACTTTAGTCAACATCCTTAGCTAACATCCTCGGAATTGAATTTTGATAGTTTCGTTAGCTCTGGAGCATTGTGTTTGGTCTAGTTGGACCTTTAGTTGAGGCCTGAGAACTTTTGGTGTGGGTTTTGTGTTGCTTCCTCAGTTTTCGGGTCATTTGGAGTTGAAAGTGTAACTTTGGGTAGCTTTCTTTGATCGGAGCGTCAGATTTGAAATTCGACAATTTCATCAACTTTAAAATGTTGAGTTTGGGTTAGGTAGGTGGTTGGTTTGGGTTTCGGGTGAGCCGGGCTCATTTCGAGCCTTTGGGTTCTTATTAGTTAGTGTTGACTTGGGTCATGTTTCTCCGAAATGACCTCGTATGGAAGTTTCATCTATTCCGTTGAGTCTGAAACATCATTTCCACTCTATTAGTAGTATCGGTTTTTGAATATCGATTTCCGATTGTTCTCGGAAAGCCCCGTGGAGTTTTAAAAATTTTCAGACCAGGCCTTAAGCACCATCGGTGCTGGCCTAGCGCGATCGCGCTCAAGAGCATTTTGGTTTTCCAGCACGATTGCGCTGTGATGGCACCGTTGGCGCTGGCCATTTTCCAGCAGCTATATATTTCTTAGTTTTCATTTTTCCAGCCTTTTGTCTCAACTTTTCATACTCTAAAACACATACTCTCTACCAAATTGCTCCATATCAGTCCTAGCCTTGGGGAAATCAATTGTTCATCGATAATTCGTGATCCTTCGATTCTTGGTAAGTCTTCTTCCCCAACTTGCTTTCTCTTGTTCTTTTCTAAAATCCTCCGTTGTTGCTTATTTTCAAAATGTTGGAAGTTGTTGTAGAGGTTGTCTTCTTGCTCTTGCATGGTCGTGGGTTTGAGAAATTCACCGTCTTGGCATAATTTCTCTCTTTGTGGTAAGTAATCCTTGCCTAATTTTCTATTTTTGTTCTTAAATTCCAAATTTAAGCCTTCTCTTGAGCGGGCTGTTTTGGCGCCCTCCTCTTGGCTAATTGTGCTCAATTTTGGAGCATGTCCTCTTGGCTTCAGTGTGGTCATTGTGCTTTTTTCCATTTTTGGTTTCAAGTTATGGGCCCTGCAGGCCCGCTTTTGACCCAGATTTTGACCCGACTATTATTATAGAGATATGGGTATCGTTAGGCTCATTTTAATATTTTATTCATGTTTTTGATAGTTTGATTATCATTCAGGATTTATCAGTGCAAGTCGGGCTTGGATATCATTGTCCCAGCAGCTTATCGTCGGACGACAGGTAGGTTACGGTTTAAACCCTTTAGACTTCGCATATATAGGATAAAATTGTACTAATGGGCATCCCTGGGTTGGGTTTACCAGGTTGGTACCACAGACCTTGACCTATTATTCATGTTCGGTTACTTCCCTTCCTCAGATATTTGTAGTATTTGTTTTATACGCTCTACTTACCCTTGCGGTCCTGTGTGGCCTTATATAGACTCTGGAACATAGATGGTGGGATATTGGGATTGTCTGTGAGTCTCGGATATCGTTATTAATATTATAGAGATGGCTATCTGTGCTGTAGAACGATTGTAGCTTGTGCAGGGCCGATAGGTTGATTATGAGCCATTGGGCTATTGATTATGATCGAGCATGCCATCATCATGCATATAAAATGATTTTTTTCATGATTTTACTACGGTCTTGGTTTCGGGCCCTCTATTGATGATTTTCTAAACCTTGCATGGCCCATGGGGCCCGTTTTTGGTAAAATTGATTATGGACGGTTTGGTATCATCTTAATGGATCTTATTAGGGTAAAAAAGATTAAAACAAAGATTTGTTACATTTTCCTATTATATGTTAGACCCGATTGGACTGAGGTGCTAGATTTACCCTGTTATAGATGAGAAATGATATTAGCCTCGGTAAAGCCGGGCAGCGGACTTGATTTACTACTGTTTAGACCCAGATACGCCCGGGCACCCTTGAAGGGGGTTTATGAAACTTATTTCATTGATTTAGACCTGGATAGAATTTAGGCATGCATTTTGAGCATTTGAGTACTAGTTGGATCCGGTGGAACTCTGGACAGATATTTTGAGGTTAAAAGGTAGTATGTGGTCTACGAGTAGACCTCCATAGACAGGTCATTCCGGACAAAGTGCTATGGGCAAAAGAGTGACCGGGGGTAGGGGTGTACGATGGAGTTGATGTACTCCGGAGAAGTCCTTCCATGGATCCCGCCTTTATTGGACCTTTGGGGCACCAGAGGGGTAACATACTGACACTATGGTTACACTTAGTTTATCATATCATATCATTCATTTGCGTGAGGTTTCACCCTTGTTTGCTGTTTGTTGAGTGTATGCTCTGGTTGTATAGGCGGCCGGAGGGTTTGTTCTCACTTGATTTTGTTCCTCGGTTGTATGCCGTCGGGGGACTGTAGGTAGACAGTTGTTACTTTATCGCTATACTATACCCTGTTATGGTTATATATATGAGATTAGATTTTGAGAGGTTGTTGGTTCATGGCTTGAGTTTGGTATGATTAAATTGGTTATTTGTTCCTATTTTCCGGGCATGCCTATCTTTATTCTTCTCCTCCTTTCCCTTGTACTTGAGGTTACCTGTATACCATCCACTTCTAAACTTACTATATACTATTATTGCGAGGATCCCAGGTGCACCATTTCTTACTTTCACCCGTGCCTGCTGTGTGTATATATTCTACTTCCTTGCCTTGTATGTTGCTTTCTGCTGTCTTCCCTCTGGGATAGTTCCGTGTACTTATCCGTTTCCTTCTGTGACTATCTATTTTCTATTCTGTTCATTACTGCTCTTTTATCTTATATGTGCCTAGTCGGCCTATGATACCTACTAGGTACCGGTTGCATTGCAATTGATGCTCATACTACACTTTGTATCTTCTGGTACAGATCTTAGTGTGGGACATCGCCGCTAGATCGCTGTGACTTGTGCTTGGAGATTTTGGACTATCCAGACTGAGGGTGAGCTCTTGGCGACCAGAGCTTAGCTTTTAGTTTATCTTTTGTTTTACGTACTCTGTTACTACTCGGAGACATGTGTGTATATATAATTTTGGATGCTTCGTACTCCTTATTTGTAGTTTCGGCTCTATACTATGATACCAGGTTTTGGGTTTGGTTTAGCTTCCACATATGTATGTCTGCATTCCCGTTATCTATTTTCTTCATCTTGTTCCCTTGCTTCCACTTATTAAATTGTTCTTCTGCTTAGATTTTTAGATAGTAGCCCATTACTGACCGTTCCAGGCTACGGGGATTGGTTCGCCTACTGGAGGGCTGTAGGTGCCATCTTGACTGAGAAATCGGGTCGTGACAACACGAGTCTCCACGAGTCAACAACGATGTCCCACACTAGGATCTGCACCAGGAAGATGCAGAGTATATTATGAGCATCAAATACAAAGCAACAGGTACCCAATAGGCATCATAGGCTGACTGAGCGCATATAAGATATAAAAGCAGTAAATAACAGAATGAAAGAAGATAGTCACGAAAGCAAACAGATAAGTACACGGAAGCTAGCACAGAAAAATACAAGGAGAAAACAATCATGCTCAGCTAGCTACTAGAAATATATATCATAGGACACAGGTGAAGAAAAAAAAAACGCACCTGGGGTCCAAGCAATAATAATATGTATACAGAGAAAGTTTAAGATACAGGCGGTATACTGGTAACCTCATGTAAAAAAGGAAGGAAGGGAAGCAAATAACATAATCATGTTTGAAACAATACAACTGATCAACTCATGCTAATAATACAACTCTCAAATATGAATAATCGAATAAGAATCCAATTGTAACCATAACAAGAACTAGTACTACGATAGGATAATAATAATAAATCTACCTATAGTCCTAATGGGCGCCCATACACCCGAGGAACACATACAAGTGAAAAAAAACCCTCGGGCATCCCATACTACCGGAGCGTACACTCAGCAAACAACAAACAAGGGTAGAATCGTACAAAAATGAATGATATAATGCAATAGTGTGAAATAAGGTGAAACCAATGTACCATATATACCTCTTCCGCCGCGTATATGCCCAGTAAGTAGGATCCACAGAAGGAAGCATATGTATACCTCAACTACACCATTTACCCCTCCTCCGGCGCATTCAACACATTGCCCCTGATCCGGATTAGCAAGGTCAATGGAGGTCCTCGACCACATAGTTAGTATCAGAATCTTAATATAATCGAACTAGTAACCGTGATCTTGAAATGAGTACCCAGAGTCTATTCGGGTCGAAATCAGTAACTCAAGCCTCAAAACCCCATCAAGGGTGCCCGGAGCATAACCGGGTCTAAAATAGTAGTAAAGCAAGTCTAACGCTCGTCTTAACCGATTCTAGTATAAGTATGAAAAATGGTGATAAAATCATCATTAGTCTCTCTTACCCCAAGAAGATCCATAAAAAATCAGTTCAAAACCCTTTCATAACCATTTTTACCAAAAATGGGCCTTCGGGGCCATGTAAGTTTAGAAAATTATACATAGTAGACCCGTAGCCAAAATAATAGTAAAACATGCAGAAAATCTCTTTATATGCATGATAATGGTATGCCTAAACACAAACAGTAGCCCAATGGCTCACAATCAATTTATTGGCCCTGCACAGGCTCCAATCGCTCTACAGCATAGATAACCAGCTCTACAATTGTAATATCGATGTTCGGGACTCACGGACATTCCCAAACAACCCACCATCTATGGTCCAAAGGCATAAACAAGGACACACAGAAATAAGATGGGCAGAAATAAAGTGGGCAAGGTCAGAGGTGCTAAGCTAATAAAACCCATCCCAAGGATGCTAATTAGTACAATTATATCCTATATACGCAAGGCCTAATATGGAGACCCTATGTCATCTGCCCATAGAGAAAACAATGCTACTACTCCTCCAGGGGAAGATGCGGTCAAGACCAATTAGTGGAAGACATACTGACCTGACGAGGTAAGAGAGGACTAGTTGTCCCTTATGTTACTCTTGTTAACAGGGAGGATCTTTCCTTTGAATTGAGAAATGTTAATATGCCTCAAGAGAATCTTTTTCACGGCTCGATAGATAATTTGATAAGCCAATGATTTTTTTTCGTGTTTCATAATACAGTTAACCAACATGTTAACTAATCGATTACGATAAATTGGATCAGATTTTGCTTTTTTTTTTCTGCAGTACCTCGATGTGACATGAGCGTGAAAGGGGTTCAAGAATCAGTTTTTTTTTATAAGGGATAAAATCACTTATTTTGGCTTTTTTACCCCATATGGTAGGGTGGATCCATGCAACCACGAACAAGCAGCCCCAAATTTACACTACAACCAAACAAAACCCCCAAGGTAAGAAGTACAAAAATAGAGGTTTTAGCTAAGGAGAAGAAAGGAATTTTGGAGAAGAGGACTTACCAAATGAGGAAGGAATCGAGGATAATCGCCACAATGAAGAATTCCCACTCTAGGAACTGATTAGGAACCAATTTTAGGAGAGGGAAATGTTTTTTGAGTGAGAGAACATAGGTGAAATGGTCTGAAAAATTAAGGAGAAAGGATTATATACTGCTGGCCGCAGGCTAGCGCCATTGGCGCCAGCACAGCGCTATCGCGCTGCAGGGATCAAGCGCTCACAGGCGCGATTGCACCAAAGGGGCACCGTTGGCACTGAAGGCATGCCAGTTGCAGAAAAACCAGCAATATGAAAACTTCTACGGGGTGTTCCAGGCACAATCGGAACCCGATACTCACAAACCAAACATACTACTAGAGTGGAATTAACGCTCCAGACTTAATAGAATCGACAAAACTTCCATACGAGGTCGTTTCAGAAGAATATTGACCCAAGTCAACACTTACAAAAACCAACCAAACACCCAAATGAGCTCGACTCCCCCGAGACCCGAATCAACCACCAACCTAACTCAAACTCGATATTCCGAAGCTGATGGAATCGTTGGATTTTGAATTTGATACTCCGATCATTAAAAGTTGACCAAAGTCAAATTTCTAACTCCAACTGGACTGGAAACACATAAAGCAACACAAAACCACATCGAAAGATCCCAGGACCCGACTAAAGGTCCAACTAGACCAAACTCCATATTTCAGAGCTAATGAAACTATTAAAATTTGATTCCGAGCATGTTATCTAAAAATGTTGACTAAAGTCAATGATTTCCTAAGTTAAAGCTCTAAAATAGGGAAACGACCTTAAAGACCAAACAAACAGCCAGGGCACCGAACCAACAAGTCATAAATGACTTGGGGCCGCTACAGGCAAGCTTTAACAGTACAAAGAAAGCATAAATGCGAGAATGACCGAAAGGGTCATTACATCATCCACTACTAAAAAGGACTTTCATCCTCGAAAGTCAAGAATAAGAGAGTACTTAAAGGCCCAAACAACTGCGGATACTAAGCTCGCATGTCTCTCTTGGTCTCTAAGTAGCCTTCGCAACTGGACAGTGCCTCCACTGAACCTTCACTATCAGGAATCTCTCTAGACCTCAACCTCCTGACATCTCTGGCTAGAATAGAAACCATCTCCTCAACAAAGGCTAAACTCTCATCCAACTAAAGTGTATCCCATTGCAACACATGCGACTCATTCAAAACATACCGCCTCAATATCGATACATAGAATACTGGATGCATAGCTGAAATCATCAGAGGCGAAGCTAACTGATAGGCAACACCACCAACTCTCTGAAGGATCTCAAACAACCCAATATACCTGGGCATAAGCTTGCCCCGCCTACCAAATCTCATCACGCCCTTCATGGCTGATACACGGAGAAATACCAACTCACATACACTGAACTCTAAGGCACAAAGTCTATGATCTACATAGCTCTTCTGCCTACTCTGGGCTGCTCGAAGTCAATCCTGAATCACCCAGACTCTGTCTAAGGAATCACGAAGTAATTCTGTACTCTGTGGCCTAGACTCCAAACCATCAAACTAACCCACTGGCGATTTGCATTGCCTACCATACAATGCCTTAAATGGTTCCATGCCAATGCTTGAGTGATAACTTTTATCATATGCAAACTCCGCTAACGACACATACTGATCCCATGAACCTCCAAAGTCAAGAACACAAGCCCGCAATATATTATCCAGGACCTGAATACTCCTCTCGGATTGGCCATCTGTCTGAGGGTGAAAATGGTACTAAGCTGAACCTCTGTACCCAACTCTTGCTAAATAGTCCTCCAAAACTGAGATGTGAACTGAGTTCCACAGTCTGAAATGATAGAAGCTGGGACCTCATGCAAACAAATAATCTCATGAAGGTAAACCTGATCTAACCTCTTTGCACTATAAGTAGAATGAACCGGCAAGAAGTGTGCTGACTTAGTCAGCCTATAACAATCACACAAATGGAGTCAAAACCTCGATAAGTATGTGGCAATCAAACTATGAAGTCTATAGTAATTCCTTCCCACTTCCACTTAAGAATGGGAAGTCCCTACATCAATCCACCTGGTCTCATGTGATTAAACTTAACCTGCTGAAAGTTCAAGCATCAAGATACAAACTCCGCTATGTCCCACTTCATACCACTCCACCAGTAAATTTGTCCTAAATCTCTATACATCTTAGCTGTTCTAGGATGGATGGAATATCTAGTACAATGTGCCTCATAGAGAATAAACGAAATCAAATCCCCAACTCTCAAAACATAAAGATGACTATCAAACCTCAGAATACCACAAGAATCTAAAGTAGCCCTGTTGGCCTCACCTCGAACAACTTGATCACGAATGTCACACAATCGCTAGTCCTCAAAATGAAGGCTCTAAATCTGATCAACCAATGTAGAACAAACCTCAATACTGGAAAGAACTCTGCTAAGATCCGATAAGTTAAGCCTAATCAAACGGTTAGCCAAGGACTAGATGTCAAAGGCCAACGATTGCTCTGAAATTGGAAGTGAAGCTAGGCTGCCCATACTCACCGTCTTCTAACTCAAGGCATCGTCTACTATATTTGCCTTGCCCAGATGATACATAATAGTGAAGTTATAGTCCTTCAGTAACTCAATCCATCTACTCTACCTACAGTTCAGCTCTCGCTGACTCGTGATGCACTGAAGACTATAGTGATCGGTGCAGATCTCATAAGGAACCCCATATAAGTAGTGCCTCCAAATCTTGAGCGCGAAGAATACTGCCGCCAACTCCAAGTCATGAGTGGGGTAGTTGAGCTCATGAACCTTCAGTTGTCTAGACGCATATACTATAACACAACCCTGCTACATTAATACACAACCAAGACCAACCTCTGATGCATCACAATATATGGAGAAGCCCTGACCCTCTACTGGCAATGTCAACACTAGAGCTAAAGTCAATGGGGCCTTAAGACTCTGAAAACTATCCTCACACTGATTTGACCACTGAAATAGAACATCCTTTCTAGTCAGCCTACTCAAAGGTGCTGTTATGGAAGAAAACCCCTTGACAAACCTTCAGTAGTATCTATCCAAACCAACAATGCTAAACCTCAGTAGGAGTAGTAGGTCTCGGCCAATTATGAACTGCTGAAATCTTCCTCGGATCCACTCTAGTCCTATCCTTAGATACCACATGTCCTAGGAATGCTACAGACTAAAGACAAAACTCGCACTCTAAGAACTTGGCATAAAGCTGATAATCATTCAAAGTCTAGAGTATAATCTTGAAGTACTGCTCATGATCCTCTCTACTCCCCGAGTATATCAAGATGTCATCAATAAAGACTATCATGAACAAATCTAAGTATGGCTTGAGGACTCGGTGCATCAAGTCCATGAAAGTTTTGGGGGCATTAGTCAACCCAAAAGACATCACCAAGAACTCATAGTGGACATAACGTGTCCTGAATGCTATCTTAGGGATGTCCCCCGCCCTAATCCTCAACTGGTGGTAGCTTGATCTCAAATCTATCTTCGAAAACACGACTGAACCTTAAAGCTGATCAATTAAGTCATCTATGCGTGACATCGGATACCTATTCTTCACAGTCACCTTATTTAGCTGTCGATAATCAATACACATCCGCATCAACCCATCTTTATTTTTCACAAACAAAACAGGCGCACCCCAAGGCAACACACTCAGCCTAATGATACCCTTAGCTAACAAATCCTGGAGCTGATCCTTAAGATTTCTCAACTCAGCTGGAGCCATACGATATGGAGCAATAGAAATGGGCCTGATGCCTAGCTCTAACTCAATAGCAAAGTCAATATTTCTCTCAGGTGGAAGGCCTGGCAGGTCGGTTGGAAGCATATCTAGGAAATCACTAACCACAAAAACCAACCCAGGAGAAGAGGTGTCGGCACTAGCATCTCGGACATATGCTAGATAAGCCAAACACCCATGAGAAATTAGCTTTCTAGCATGAAGGAAAGAAATAATCCTAGATGGTGCGCGGCTAACAGTACCCTGCCATACAACCGGGGATACACCAGGAATTGCCATGGTAAAGGTCTTAGCATAGAAATCCAAAACTGCACGATGAGGGGATAACAGTCCATGACCAGAATCAAATCAAAATCTTACATATCTAGAATCATCAGGTCACCCCAAGTCTCTAAATCACCAACAATAATAAAACAGGATCACAACACGATCTACTACTAAAGAATCACCTACTGGGGTCAAAACTGATACAGTAACAGATAATAGCTCACAAGCCAACCCCAAACAAGGAACATAGTAGGAAGATACATATGAACACGTAGATTCAGGATCAAACAAAGCTAAAGATGACTGGCGATATACAAAAATTATACCTGTGATCACCGCATCTGAGACCTCTACCTCTGGTATACTAGGGACTACATAAAACTGACACCAAACCCCACCTGACTGCCAGCCATCCCTACCACCTATCATGTCATGCTGGGCCCCACATCTACACTGAACACTACCTCCTCTAGACGATGGCTACACTACTCTGATAGGCTAAGCTGGCTGAGTGGCTGGCTGAATTGTACCCTACTGGGGGCACTCTCTAGCATAATGGCCAAACATATTGCACTCATAGCAAGGCATTGATGACCCACCCTACTGGGATGAACTAGTTGCACCAGTGTGTCCACCACAACCTAATGCCCCAGAAGTTGTACCTTTCAAAGTCTGACCACAATGACCATGCTGACTACTCTGACCCTGCTCAAATGGAGACCCACCCGAGGCCTGAAGCGATACCTGAACTAGCTGACTAGACTTACCCTACTGCTGCTATGGCTAATACCCTCGGCCCCACTGGCCTGAATCTCTACCACTATAACAGGAACCATTGTTGCTGCTCTGATGATGTGGCCTATTATCTCTAGCCCCTGGATCTTGACGGTGTAAGTCCTTTATAGTACAAACGTGGTCTGTGATAGCTTAAAAATATCGGCCACTAGAAACAAGTACCTCAACAATCTGTCTAAGCTCTGTCTGCAACCACCAAACAAACTGATGAACTTTATATGGCTTGATAGGAATGAGCATAGCCCTAAATGGAACCAACTGATGAAAACGAGTCTCATACTCGATATGGACATAAATCTATACATCAATTTGGTGAAATGCTCTCTGCAGCGCTCGTGATCACTCTGAGGTAAGAACTTGGTCCTAAAGGCCTCATAAAACTCTCTCCAAGTCAACTGAGGAGATGTAGATGGTTTGCATGCAACCTGGGCCCTACACCATAACTTAGCTGGGCCCTCCAGCTGATAAGTAGTATAACCAACTCCATGAGACTCCAATAACCCCAAATGATGTAGCATCTCCTCATAAGTAGTAATAAAATCATGCGGATCTTGACCAGGAGTACCAAAAATCCTATGCAATGCCAATCTCAGAAATCTGCCCAAAGCCTTATGCTCCATTTTTGTCATAACTGGGCGAGGAGCAAGAGGTTGTGCAATAGAAGGTACCAAGATAACATCAACACGGGGAGCCACAGTAGCAGGCTACGCTCCTGAACTTTGAACACCCAGGGCTGCCCCTTGAGAAGATGTCTGTGCCACATCTGAAAGCTGACCCTCATTCATACCCAACAGCTAAAGAAGCAAACCTTGAATATCTTACGAAGGAGCTGGGGCTGATGCTGGTACAGAAGCTGGTGCTAGCACTCGGGGTACCTGGGAAGTCCCCTGGTCCGCAGGCTACTACTCTGGGACTAACTCGGGCTCAACCTTAATCGTAATGTATCTAACTGGTGTCGTTACTTGGGCATGTCCCTGACCTCTACCTCTACGGCTACCCCATCCCCTAGCTAGAGTCTGGTGTGCTGGGGTTGAAGGCTCACCCTCGCTCGCTTCCAAAGATCTCGTATGAGCTATCTACGAAAGAGTGAACTAGAACAAGTGAGTTTCCAAGAACTATCTATGATAAGACGCACGATATAGAAGCGAGAAAAGAATAATGTTTCCTAATATGCCACTGTAGCCTCCCGAATATTGAGTACGTACGTCTCTGCCCTAATCCGCATGAATCTACTAGACATTGCCTCCTATACCAATGACACCGGTGAACCTGGATCTAATACCAAGCTGTCACGACCCAATTTCTTAGGTCATGATGGAACCTACAACACTTTTGTAGGCATACCAATCCCCGTAGCCCAAAGCTATTCGTAATGGGCTACTATATAACAAGCATACAGAAGAAGTAAAGATATAAGCATAAGCAAGAGATAATAGTAATGAAATAAGCAACAAGAATATATATATATAGGAAAACTAAACCATCCCACGACCTGGTATCATAGTATAAGAGCCACTACTACATAAACAGAGTACAAGGGTCCAAGAGAATACATACGTATGTCTCTGAATAAAAAAAGAGTATGTAATACAAATGATGAGATAAAAGCTAAGATCCAGCCGCCAAGAGCTCACCCTCAGTCTCGGATGATCTAAAAGCACTCTGTATGAGTCTCCACGAGTCAATGGTGATGGCCCATATTAGGTACCCAGTAGGCATCATAGGCCGATTGAGCGCATATATAAGATATAAAAGTAGTAAATAGCAGAATGAAAGAAGATAGTCACGGAAGCAAATAGATAAGTACATGAAAACTAGCATAGATAGAATACAAGGAGAAAAAAATCATGCTCGGCTAGCTACTAGAAATATTTATCACAGGACACAGGTGAAAAAAAGAAGAACGCACCTGGGTCCTTGCAACAACAATATATATAGAGAAAGTTTAAGAAATAGGCGGTATACCAGTAACCTGAAGTAATAAGGGAAGAAAGGGAAGAAAATAACATAATCATGTTTGAAACAATACTACTGATCAACTCATGCTAATAATACAACTCTCAAATATGAACAATCGAATAAGAATCCAATTGTAACCATAACAAGAACCAGTACTACGATAGGATAATAATGATAAAACTACCTACAGTAGCAAAATCCTCCTAAGGAGGATAGATGGGGCAATTCAGGTGAGATTCAATATAGATCCACTTGTGGGACTCGGGCGATCTGTAGGGGACCACCACGACTCCTCTCTTCTCGAGAATTCACACATCTCTTATTAGTGTATGGATAGCTATCCTCTTAATGATGCTTTGAATAGAAATCTTGCCCATTCAATAGACTTGCTGGGAAAGCTTAATAGAGTGACCAAGCTAAGACCTTAGACGAAGAGAGTGTCCAACCAATCACGACAAGAAGCCCTGCACTAAGCAAGTCATAGTCCCAGCTTTTTTCCTCCTTCGATAGAGTTGGATTGGAAGAGTCAGCCTGCGCGATTAGTAAGGATAGAAATAAACCATATTATGCTCAATATAAGAAATAGTCATAAAAGGTCGTGTCATCTTTCTTCTATTTTCATCAATTGGATATTTAGTTTTTGAAAAAAAATAGAATAGGTGCCCATACATACGAGGAGCACATACAAGTGAAAACAAACCTTCTGGCATCCCATACTACCGGAGTGTACACTCAACAAACATCAACAAAGGGTAGAATCATACACAAATGAATGATATGATGCAATAGTGTGAAATTAGGTGAAATTAAAGTACCGTATGTACCCCCTCTGGCGCCTACAGGCCCAGTAGGTAGGATCCACGGAAGGACGCACCCATATATCTCAACTACACTGTATACCCCTCATCTGGCACACTCAACACATAGGCCCTAGTCTGGATTAACAAGGTCCATGCAGGTCCTCGACCATATACTCAATCTTAGAATTTCAATATAACCGCTCGAAGTGTATTTGAGTCTAAACCTGTAACTATGATCTTGAAATGAGTGCCCAGAGTCTATCTGTGTCTAAATTAGTAATTCAAGCAGCAAAACCCCATTAAGGGAGCCCAGAGCATAATCGAGTCTAAAACAATAGTAAAATAAGTCTGATGCTTGGCTTGACCAAGTCTAGTATAAGTATTAAAAATGGTGATAAAATCATCATTAGTCTCTCTTACCTTAGGAAGATCCATAAAAAATCAGTTCCAAACCCTTTCATAACCATCTTTACCAAAAACGGGCCCTCCAGGTCATGCATGTTTAGAAAATCGTATATAGTAGGCCCGTAGCCAAAAAATAGTAAAACATGAAAAAAATCTCTTTATATGCATGATAATAGTATGCCCACACACAAATAGTATCCTAATGGCTCACAATCAATCTATCGGCCGTACACAGGCTCTAATTGCTCGACATCACAGATAACCAGCTCTACAATCATAATACCAATGCTTGTGACTCATGGACATTCCCAAACAACCCACCATATATGGTCGAGAGGCATAAACAAGGCCACACAGGACCACAAGGGTAATAGTATCAACTACAATGAATACTACAATGATACAAGTGAAATAAGATGAGCAAAAATGAATCGAACAAGGTCTTGGGTGCCAAGGTAATAATACCCAACCCAAGGATTCTAATTAGTATAATTATAGCTTAGATACGCAATGTCTAATATGGAGAAAACCATAACTTACCTGTCATCCAATGACAAGTTGCTAGAATGGCATTGTCCAAGCTCGAACTGCTTTGAAAAGTCCCAAAAAGCAATCACACTATCAAGAAGGTAATCTATGCATTAAAACAAGAATAACGGTACCCATATTACTAAAAGTTTAGCCGGGTTAAAATTTGGGTCACAAGCGGGGCCATGGGCCTTGCAACCCAAAATCAGAAAAAAACTACTACGAGGTTCCCAACTTTGCCAAGAACACATGCCTAAAAGTTGAGAGGAATTTGAATAAAGAAAGGGGTAAAAACAGTCTGGAGAAGAAAAGGGTGACATGCTAAAACTTGAAATAATCTGGAATAGAAAGGAGGAATTACTTACCATGACGAGAGGAAGCAAGTCTACGAGATAAAAAATCCACGCAACCACAAAAAAGTAGCCTCAAATTTACACTACAACCAAACAAAACCCCCAAGCTAACAAGCACAACAATGGAGGTGTTTGCTTAGGAGATAAAGGAATTTTGGAGAAGTGGACTTATTAAACGAGGAAGGAATCGAGGATAATCGCCCCAATGAAGAATTCCCACACTAGGAAATGATTAGGAACCAATTTTAGGAGAGGGAAATATTTGTAGAGTGAGAGAATGTAGGTGAAATAGTCTGAAAAATCAAGGAGAAAGGATTATATACTGCTAGCCATAGGCTAGCGCCATTGGCGCTGGAATAGCGCTACTGCACTCTAGGGACTGGGCGTGCACGGGCGTGATCATGCCAAAGGGGCACCATTGGCAATGAAGGCAAGTGGAAGGCTAGCGCGATCACACTTCCTTGGCGCCGTTGGCGCTTAAGGCATGCCTGCTGCAGAACAACCAACAATATGAACACTTTTACGGGGTGTTCCGGGAACAATCAGAACCCGATACACATAAATCAAAAATGCTACTAGAGTGGAAACAATGCTCTTGACTCAACAGAATTGACAAAACTTCCATACGAGGTTGTTTCAGAGGAATGTTGACCCAAGTCAACACTTGCAAAATCAACGAAGCACCCAAAATGAGCGCGACTCTCCCAGGACCCAAACCAATCACCTACCTAACTCAAACTCGACATCCGGAGTTGATGTAATAGTCAGATTTTGAATCTGACGCTTCGATCATCAAAAATTGACCAAATTCAAACTTCTAACTCCAATTGACCTGAAAATAAAAAACGCAACACAGAACCACACTGAAAGTCCCCAGGCCCCAACTAAAGGTCCAACTAGACCAAACTCTATGTTCCAGAGCTAATGGAACTATCGAAATTTGATTTCAAGCACGTTGGCAAGAATGTTGACTAAAGTCAACAATTTCCTAAGTTAAAGCTCTAAAATATAGAAATAAGCACAAAGACCAAATGAACAGCCAAGGCACCAAACCACCGGTCCCAGTAAGTTATAAATGACTTGGGACCGCTATAGACAAGCTCTAACAGTACAAAAAAGCATAAACACGGGAATGACCGAAAGGGTCATTGCATATTTTTTTTAATTCATTTATTATTCTAATTCTCTATGATATTACTTTATTTAAGCTTGGACATTCAAAGCTATATCTCATCTTCAATATTAAGTTAAGGATTTTTCAAAAGAAGTGTCTTCTCCAAGAATCCTTAGATGACTGCTGTGAAGAAAAATAAAGTTATTGTTGTTGGTGATCTATTTAACCCCCTAGGGACTCGATAAGCCTCAATCTATATTCATATACCTTTGGAATTTATTTGACAAACAAGTCAAAACTTTTTTGATTATTTTGCGTTAATAACTTGGGATTTGTTGCAATAACTTTCATACTTGTTGAATATTATTCAACAAATTGATTAGTTGCTTCATTAATTTTTAGCAGTTGCTGCATTTGTTTAAGTAGTTACTGCATCTGTTGCTGAAACTATTGTAACAATTGCTAAAAAATATACAGCAATCGCTGAACGAATGCAACAACTACTGAAACTTCTAATACATATTCAATAACTACATATGTTTCAGGAGTTGATGCAATTTTTTCAGCAGTTATTGCATCTGTTGTTACAACTACTGTAGCATTTGTTGTATCTGTTGCTACAACTATTATAGCAATTGCTAAAATGATTGCAACAGTTGCAGGAATAAATGCAACAACTACTGTAACTTCCATACTTGTTGCATCTATTGCTTTTTTTTATTTACCTTTATTTTTATATATTTATTTTTGACACATAAATTATGTAGTCATGGATAGTTCCTACAACAAGTGAGATAGAGATAATTCTTTTATCGAATTTGTACCCTTGAAATAAATTAAGCAAAATGCATACATTTAAAAGGTAGAAAAATATTTGACCGAAGTAAAAGTCATCACAAAAAATTAGTTTGTGATTAAAAAGAATTTTTATCCTTCAAAATCTATTACTAAAGTTATGGCAAGTGTTGTGGCTGGTTGTGCAATAAGAATTAATGAAGACAGTGTTGGTGTTTATAAAATTTCTCTAGATATTGGTGTTGGTTATGATGATCACAAATTTTCTCTATTTGTTAGTAGTGGTGGTGGTGTTGATGGTGGTGGTGGGGGTGGTGATGATGATGATGGTAGAGAAGGAGGAGGATTTTCTCCAATTTGTAAGGATGTTCAACGTCCTCAAGAAACTCCATACACATCGGGTAAATGCTCAACTATTGATGTCGGTACCTCTAAGGTGCATTATTGTTCTTTTGAGTATGAAAGTACACTTTGAAGATCGACTAATTGATGCCAAAGGAGGAGTCTTTAAGGAAAACTATCATACCTTGATATCTAAAAGTGATATTAAGCCATCTCCAAGGATTGCGAAGCCTTATACTCTTGTTGATTTAAAAAGAAGGAAAATAAAATTTTCAAAGGCACTAGCAAGTTCCAAATAAAAGTAGCGAATACTCCAAAGATGATGGTTGATCATCCAATGGAGCGACTAGATAGATCTTTACAAGAATGCACAGGATAAGAAGAAAAAGAAGAAGAAGAAAATCCAACAATTGATCAAGAACAAAAAATAGCCAAGGTTATGTACAAGATGCATGAATTCAACTATGAAAAGGAGTCTACATGCGTCAACGACAATAGCTCACACCCAGATGTGCACCAAAAGAGGTAGAAGTATAGTATGAGCACCAATTACAAAGCAACGGGTATCTAGTAGTCATCATAGGCTAACTTAGCATATATAAAATATAAAAGCAGTAAGTAACAGACAAGAAGGAAGTAGTCACAAAAACCAACAGAGGAAACACACAAAAGTTAGCAACGGGAAGAAGACATGAAAGAATACAAGTAAGCTATATATCACAGAACACAGTGAAAGTTTAGAGAATGCACATGTATCCTTGCAACAACAATATATTTATATGTATAGAAGGTTAAATTAACATGACAGTATACCGGTAACCTCAAATAAAGGGAAGGAAGGAAAACAATTAAACATAATCATGCTAACAATACAGTTCACAAGGTAAGGATGATCGAAAAATAAGTAATAAGTACTATAAAAGGAGGATACAATAGGAGCAAGTAAACTAATCTACCTACAATGCCAATGGGTGCCCATACACTCGAGGATCATATACAAGTAAAACCAAATCCTCTGGCATCCTATACTACCAGAGCGTACACTCAACAAGAAGAAAACAAGGGTGGAACCATACACACAATCAATGATATGATATGATTAGGTGTGATAGTGATACTGTATGCACCTCCTTCGGTGCCCGTAGGCCCAGTAGGTAGGACCCATAGAAGGCTTCCCTCTTATACCTCTACTCTCCTATTTACCCCTCCTCCAACACTCTCAGCCCGTAGCCCCCAGTCTATATTGGCAAGATCCATGGAGTTCTCCGATACCACATACTAACTCTCAATATCAATAACCATGCCTAGAATTTATTTGGGTCTAAAATCAGTAAAAGGTCATGTCTAGCGCTCCAGCCCAGTCAAGCCTAGTATTGTATCAAATTAGTAGGAAACAAGTCTAGCACTCCAGCCCAACCAAGTCTAAAATCAGTTTGAAAACCCATTACAAATCTCTTTTACCTTAAGAAAATCCTTAAAACTAGTTTTAAATCCATTTCAAACCATTTATACTAAAAATGGGCCCTCGAGGCTATGTAAGGTTTAGAAAGCCGGTGATAGTTAGGTCCAAAACCATAATAGTAGTAAATCAATTAAGGAAACCATTTTTCATAATAATAATGATATGCTCAAGTACAATCAATAGCCTAATGGCTCACAATCAACCTATCGGCCTTGCACAAGCTCAATCCGCTCTACAACACAAATAACCAGCTCATAAATCATAAATTGATGTCTGGGACTCATGGAAATTTCCCAAATCTCACCATCTATGGTCCAAAGGTGAATTCAAATGCCACATAGGGCCACATGTGGTAATACTACAAAATAAGTTCAAATACTAAAGACAATGGAGCAAATAAGATGGACAGAAGGGAAAGCGAACAAGGTCTAGGGTGCCAACCTAGTAAACCCAATCCAAAGATGCCTAGATATTATAATTATATCCTATATAAGCAAAGTCTTAGGTGGGTAAGCCATAACCTACTTGGCGTCTGATGAAAAGCTGTTGGAAATCCATCGCCTGAGCCCAAACTGCTCTGAGAAGCCCCAAATAGAAATCAAACCATCAAAACATAATCTACTCGTCAAAATGAAGCTAATGATACCCATAATTCTAATAATTTAGCTGGGTCAAAATTCAAGTTAAAAGCGGGCCCAAGGGCCCCATTATCCAAAACCAAAAATAAAAGTTGCCACAAGGTTCCCAACATAGCCAGGAACACATGCTCAAAGTTTGAGCCTAATTCAGGTAAGAAAAGGGACTAAAATAGCCTGGAGCTGAAGAGGGATCAAAATTCAAAAACTTTACATAATCAAGAATAAAAATGGAGAATTACATACCACAGAGTGAGGGAACAAGGTCAACAAGGTGAAATCCATGCCTCAACAAACGATCAGACCCAAACAAGTAGCCAAAACACAAGAATTAACTCTCAAGCTAAGTAAAGAAGCATTAATGGAGTTTAGCCATGGCTATAGAAAAATTGGAGAATAGGGACTTACCAAAATGAAGAAGGAAATGATGGAATCCTCCAATTGATGAATCCCCAAGGCTAGGATATGATCTTGCACAAGAATTAGGTGAGGGAAAAGGTTTAGAGCGACAGAGGAAATGAGAAATGAAACTAAAAATTCGAGGAAGCCAACTTTTATATTGTAGGTAGCAGAGCTGCATAATCGCGGTCCCCAGGCGCGATCACACTGAAGGAGTAACACAGTCACCCGCGCGATTATGGTGCCCAGGCGTGATGGCGCTGAAGGGGTGATACACCCAAATTACACCTCCAAAAGAAGTATAAATCAATTGATGTTCAATTATAGAACCCAACAAAGGTTGGGGTCGATCCCACATGTAATATGGTAGGACTAGGGTCAACTATGTTTATTCGCACTTTTAGCCATTTATTTTCCAAAGGGGGGTATAGTAAAAAGTAATGTTTCTAATTAAGATTCAAACAAGAAATGAAGTTACAATTTTCAAATATTGTAATCAATAAGAGAAGCGACTAGAGCCGTGCTCCCCATGAGTTCATAACACAGTAAGGTGTTGTACTAGCAATCTAGTCTCGTGCTATGCATGCAAATTGGTAAGTTAGGTTCTCCTAAGCAGATGGTTGCCAAAATAGAAGAATGTCACCACACAACTTGGTCAGTCTATGGGTGTTTGCTTTTCTAACCCTTACCTAATTAGCTTGAACTTTCCCAAGGAAAGATAATATGGGATCAATGGTAAGGGTTAGAAAAGCAAACACCCATAGAATGACCAAGTTGTGTGGTGACATTCTTCTATTTTGGCAACCATCTGCTTAGGAGAACCTAACTTACCAATTTGCATGCATAGCACGAGACTAGATTGCTAGTACAACACCTTACTGTGTTATGAACTCATGGGGAGCACGGCTCTAGTCGCTTCTCTTATTGATTACAATATTTGAAAATTGTAACTTCATTTCTTGTTTGAATCTTAATTAGAAACATTACTTTTTACTATACCCCCCTTTGGAAAATAAATGGCTAAGAGTGCGATCACGCCTGGGTAACGAATTGGGAAATGGGATTACACAACAGATAGGTATGGAATAATATTCTCAACGATATGTTATGATGTCTCAAAGTTGCATAATAAATGCATAACTCCCGAAATAAAACCCCAAGGAATGTATTTATAGATAACAAAGACCAAATCCTAACAAAACTAGGAGAGCTGGATCACGACACTTCTTATAGCCAGGCCCCACCGGCTTTCATGGGTGCCACGGGCTTCGTGGTCTGCCCATCGGGTCTTCTATCCTTGGTGCAATGTGGTTTTGCATTGTTTCCATGGTCTAGGCTGATGGGCCATCATTGTTCCCATGGGCATCGTGGGCAACTCATCGTCCAATTCATCTGAAGTCCCAGCAGTTCTGGTTTATTTCGACGGGCGTGTGTGACATCCCATTGCAGCTCTCACGGGTGTCATGGCTGGGCATCCAAGTTTAAGTTCTAGCCTTGGCTTCTCTTGTCCATTTCCACGGCAAGTGTGACAGCCCGTGGTGACTCTGACACCCATCCCAATAAGTTATGGATAGGTTTTTTCCTTCAACTCTCTCTGCTTCATTTTGACGTTTCTTCCCATGGGCCGTGGTGGATCCCACACTTGTGGGGTATGACTTTTAGCCCATAAACATATATGTATATACACATGCACACATACATACTTATATATATGAAAAATAACTTGAGTACGCGTAGCTACAGTTCATAACTAATAGAAACTATACTTAAAAGATATTATAACAATACGACAAAATATGTTCAGAGTTTTAAAATAAAGTTAATATAGTAGTTTTTGTTATTTAAAAATAGTGAAAGAAAATAATAATAATAATAATAAACTATAAAATGTTTTATATCTTTTTTCAAATGTGTTTTTATATATATGAGATACAACATTAATAGTTATTATATTTTTAAGGAAAAAGAAGTTAATAGGTAAAGTTAGAAAACAAAAAAAAAGTAATACTATTATTTTTTCAAAATTATTATTTAAAGCCAAATTTGTTGAAATTAATATGAAGAGAGTAATAATTATTTGGTAAGGTACTTCGGACTGAAAAGCATCAAGAAATTAATTATAGGAAAAAAGAGAGTCAAAATTGGGTGTCAACACCCCCACCCTATCAAAAAGGTTGTGCACTATCCCCAATGCACTAAAAATAACCAAAACAAGAGAGCAAGGCATACTTGTGGCGCCTAAGCACGATCATCATGTGTAGTAGTTGGGCTCGCTGGATTGGTGCCTGCTTCCTTCTCACTAACAGAGGCTTCCAAAACAGTACTCTCAACAACAATAGCTGCCCAAGCAGCTTCATCAATGATAACTCCCACAATGGGGTATGAAGAAAGTACCTCTGTGGTACCTGCAACACCACTCCTTGAGCCGTCAGTACCGATAGCATCAACTCAAATCTGGCGCATGGCTAGGGATTCTTTGAACACTTCTTGTTCCCTTTTCTTTCTCTTCTTCTCATCTCTTTCCACTTTGCGAGTCAATGATCTGGGGCTTAATGGAGCATCATCGCCTTTTTTGTGAACCTTCTTGTATTTTCTTCTCCTCTTTCTCTTAGGCTCCGAAGGACTGGCAGGTGCCTCTTCTTCCTTATCATTAATTTTTTATCGAAGCTCCAGATTTGCATATTCCCACAAATTAATCATTGGCACAAGTGGCGCATGTGGCATGACTACAAAGGCACTGGAATACATAGTAGCTGGACATCCCATCAACTCATCAACATCTGTCTATAGGGTTGCTATATTTTCTTTCAACTTTTTAAGTTCAGTCGCACCTATCTCATATAGTTTTTCATTGAATCTCTCTTTTATCAAATTTATCCGATCATGCACATTAACAAATTGTGCTATAGTTCTATGTATAGTGGAATCAACAATTGACTGGAACTACTCAGTAAACTTTTTCATCTGCTCCTGTAGGTGTATTATGGTCTGAACAGTATTGGCAAAATTCACCGGGTGAAAAGCATAGATTGAGGTCGGCTCTGACAATAGAGGTGCAACATATGTAGAGAGGGATACTAGAGTCTCTGGAATAGAGATGGCAACCCCACGAGGATTTAACAATGAAGTACTGCAAGGGAATCTCGAAGTCACAATGGCTTCCTCCCTCACTTATGGAGTCTCTTCATTCAGACTACCCTTTGGAGTAGGCAAAGTAGTAAGGTAGGGCACAACCTCTGGTGGCACCACAAAAGCATCATGGATGGTGGTGGGTTCAGCTGACTTTGAAGTACTACCCAGGCCCATAGTCTTACTCTTATCTTTTGACCTCTGGGATGATGGATCAAGGTAGAACGCTCACTGCGATCAATCCCAGAATAGATTAGGACACCTGCATCCTTACACAACTTAGTAAGGAGGCAACAGAAAGGGTATGATGAACTGAATTTTGTAACCCTATCCCTTATCTCCTCAGCTATGATCTTTCAAATATCGAGCTTGTATTTGGACAACAATCTAGCCACCAAAACTGCCCTGTCCATAGTTAACTGATTATCCCCACCTATCGGCATAAGATGAAAATGCACTATCACCTACCAAAATTTTGCCTCAAACTTCAGGGATGCTTTGTTGATCTGTGGCTTGTCCTGATAGAGCCACCTTGGGTTTCCAGTTGGGGTGAGTACTTTGGCCAACCACTTCCCACGATCATTCTCATTTTTACACCATGGTCGTACTCTGACGTGTTGGAAGGTGCAACATACTCAGGCCTATATAGGAATCTATTGATAGTGCGGGATGAGATGTTTATTGGGACACCTCTAAGAGGGACGCTCTCAAGAGCGGGCAAGTCTGACGCTTTTGACACTTTTTACACCGGTTCTTTTGGATGGCCTAATAGTTTGCATAGAACTCCCTCACAATAGTCAGCTGATAGTCGGGGAGTGTCTTGCTGGTCCATCCCAAGTTGTAATGTCAAAAGTACTCCTCAAGCTTAGGAAAGTCTTTCATCTTGAAAGAGTCTATCCTCCATTCTTCCATAATAGGGCATTTCATGTGCCCTTTTGCCATCAATTTGATCTCATAGTCAAAGATATTCTTGGACCCTTTCATATTCCACCTAGCCAGCTCTCGGAGTTTGATATCTTTAGATGTGAGAGCTAGACTTATCCCGAGAACTTTTGGGGTAGGTGGGGTCATCTCCTTTTCAGGAGTAGTGTTTTCCATATCTGATTCAGAACCAACATTAGCAGCTTTGCCAGAACATGACTGTGAACCATCCTCAGAATTGAACTCAGTTTCTTTGCCACTTCAAACTTAGATGGTAGAGTCATGTCCTCCCTTTGGAGATCGAAGAGCTTTGTCGCTCTCATCATTGGAACTAGTAGAGTTGGATGAGGATTCTCACCTCTCCTTAAACGAGAGGAGGGAGAGAGGAGTGTGTTTTGAAGCTTGCTCCTTCTGGGGTATATCACCTTCTTCTTCTTCAGACTGAGAAGAAGATGATAGCACCAGCTTCCTCTTTGTCAACTTAGCGAGGGAAAGGTTGTCTGATTCACTCTTCTCGCCTTTTGAATCAGATTGGTCCTTTAGGTGAGTGGTGATAGCTTTCTCCTTTGCTTTTCGGTCTCCCCCTTGTCGTAGTGGAGTTGGTGGTCCCATATAGTACCTTCAAGTGAACTATATTAGTAAACTAAACCAAAACTAAAATGCAAAAAAGTTGGAATTTTTTTAACAATTTCAGCCTCCCATGGGCATTGGAGGTACGATGTCCCATGGGAGAGGGCATTGAAATAAGACAGTGTGTTTTAAGGACAATTGGTCCTCCCACGATGGCCAGCCATAGGCATGGGAGGTCCAACATCCCATCAGAATTAGGCGTCAGAATTGGACAGAGCCTTTTCAAGAAAATGCTCCATTTCCTACGCCCAATTTCGATGCCCCTCATGGATCCGACGTCCCATCGTATATGCCCGTGGGATCAGATCAGCCAAATTTTTATCTCCCATTTTCTTTATTTCCACATTCATCACCTCTCCCAAATAATCAATATACACAACTTTTGAACAAATGTTCCACATACCACTAACACAATCAACCAAACCCTAGTTCCCTTAAATATCAAATATCAACAACCACAAATACACAACATATGCAGAGTTCACTTCTAGGGTTCGCTAAGATTATTCATGAAATAAAGTGTTAACACATACATATGAACCCATGGATAATAAAAATCAAGAAAGGATTGAAACCATTAGAATGAGATAAACTCACTCTTGATTTGCAAAACTATCTTGAATATTATTTCTTGAATGTTTTTGTGAACTTGCTTAGCGTGCTATTGTGATTTTATGGGAGTAGGGAACATGGGGGAGTGATGATCGGTGATGAGGATTGTAGAGGGGAGGTGATCATGGGGAAAAAAGATGTGAGAGTTGGGAGAGAGTTTAGAGTGGAGAGAGTTTGAGAATTTAACCTTAATTGAATGAGGTCAATCTCTATTTAGACGCGGGTAAAGGGGAAAGGGAGTCTAGGTTAAGTCGGGTCAGGACATAAAATTTTAAAATTTGTTGACCCTTGACCCACCCAGATGATGGGCTAATGCGACGCCCATTGGGCACGCGATGGCCTCTCACCTTTGTACTTACCTGGATATGGCAGGCTCAATTTTTATGCCTATCAGGGCTACGATGGCCTATCATGTCGGGACTTGGGAATGGGCCAGTGAGCTTTTCCCTTGCATTTCTACTTGAACACCCATGTCCCATGCCCGTCGGGGCTGGGATGTCCTATCCTGTAGGGATGTGGGAATGGGCCAGTGCTTTTTCCTTGAATTTTCTATCAGCACGCCCATTTCCCATGGGCATAGGACTTATGACATCCCATCAGAAATGCCTGTGGGACCCCTTTTCTGCAGATTCTACTTAACTCAGTTTCACCAACTCCTGCAAACTTAAACAAATGTTAGTTCATGGGTTGCTTCCCATGCAACGCCTGATTTAACATTGTGGCATGATGTAGGTCACTTGACTAGTAGAATATCATCAAGTTTCTTTTATGGGTTTCCTCCCATGCAGTGCATGATTTAACATCGCGACACGACGCATGTCACTTGGTTAATCAGACTTCACCAAGTTACCAAGCTTCAACCAACTTGATTTCTTCGGCATCTCCCAAGTAGGCTTTGACACGCTGACCATTTGCTTTGAACAGCTTACTATCAAGGTTCTCAAGCTCTATAGCACCATGTTGGGATACTTGCATCACTCGAAATGGCCCCATCCATTTAGACTTAAGCTTGCCTGGAAACAAGCGCAGTTTTGAATTACAGAGCAGAACCAAATCGCCTGATTGAAATTCTCTCTTCTCAATCTTCTGATCATGGTACATCTTTATCTTCTCCTTGTATAGTTCTGAACTTTTATACGCATTAAGAAAAAACTCATCAAGTTCATTCAACTAGCTAAGCCGCTGATAGGATGTGGCACACTAGTCCAAATTCAGCTTTTTAAGCACCCACATGGCCTTATGCTCAAGCTTCACCAGAAGATGACATGCTTTACCAAACACAAGCTTATAGGGTGACATACCTATAGGAGTCTTGTAAGCTGTCCGATACACCCATAGGGCATCATCCAGCTTCCTAGACCAATCTGTTCTATGCACATTCACTGTCTTAGCAAGGATGGACTTTAGTTCATGATTTCAGACCTCTACTTGCCCACTCATCTATGGATGATAAGGTGTCGCCACACTGTGTCTCATCCCATGTTTCTCAAGTAGAGTCTGGAAAAGCTTATTACAAAAATAAGACTCTCCATCACTGATAATTGTCTGTGGTGTGCTGAAACTACAGAAGATGTTTCCTTGGTGCCAAGAAAAAAAGATCTAAACTTCTCAAATGCAAACACTATAGCTAGCAGCTCATATTCAGTCATAGTGTAGTTCTTTTGAGTGACATTCAGTGCTTTGCTGGCATAGTAAATCGGGTGAAGGATCTTCTCCCATCGCTGGCCTAGGACTGATCCTAGTGCTATTCTACTAGGATCACACATCACCTCAAATGACTCAGACCAATAAAGAGCAACAATAATGGGGGCTGAGATCAACTGCAACTTTAGGCACTCGAATGCCTTTAAACACGCCTCATCAAACACAAACTTCACATCCTTCTCTAATAGTTTGCACAAAGGATGTGCAATCATTGAGAAGTTATTTATGAACCTGCTATAGAACCCAGCATGCCCTAAGAAACTTCGGATACCCTTTATTAAGATTGGAGGAGGCAATTTTTTGATCACCTCAATCTTGGCCTTGTCAACCTCAATACCCCTTTTAGAAATACGGTGACCCAACATAATGCCTTCTTTGACCATGAAATGGAACTTCTCCGAGTTCAGCACCAAATTATACTCTTCACATTTTTGCTGCACACAACTCAGATGGGCTAAACAATCATCAAATGAATCACCTACAATAGAGAAATCGTCCATGAATACCTTAATAGTGTCCTCCACCATGTTTGAGAAGATCGACAACATACATCTCTAAAAGGTTGCTGGCACATTGCACAATCTAATTAACATTTATTTGAATGTGAATGTCCCATATGGACAAGTGAAAGTGGTCTTCTCTTAGTTCAAGAGCAATCAAAATCTGATTGTAACCTGAGTAACCATCAAGAAAGCAATACCATCCTCTACCAGCAAGAAGGTTTAACATCTGGTCCATAAATGACATCGGAAAATGATCCTTCTCAGTCCATGCGTACAACTTTCTGTAATCTATGCAAACATGCTAGCCTGTAACTGGCCTCATTGGAATCAGCTTATTCTTAGCATTAGGAACCGCGGTGATTCCACCCTTCTTTGGCATACACTGAACCAGACTCACTCATTTACTATTTTCAATCAGATAAACCACGCCTGCATCCAGCCACTTGTATTCTTGACCACCTCTTGCATAGGCTGATTCAACCTACATTGATGCTCAATACTGGGGATAAATTTTGGCTCAAGATGAATTTTGTGCGTGTATATGCCTGGTGGGATACCAATAATGTCGATGATAGACCAACCAATGGACCTTTATCCTGCGACCTCCTATCTAAGCTCCTACAAATCCTGCTGGTCAAAGGATTTCCCAACAACATAAGTTCCTGCTGCACTCTCAGAATCTCTAGTATGCCAAGTTTTGTTCGTCTTTGTAACTCTATGAAGCATCTCAGAAGCTTTTGTAAAGGTGTTTTCTATCAACGCTCCCCTCGTGACTGTATTAGCGATTGCTTTGGTGTTTGCGTTCAATTCTCTTTAGAAAATCTCCATCAGATAGTCCGGGGGGATTTTGTGATTCAGCACTTGTTTTAACTTCTTATTGAACCTAAGCCATGTATCATATAGTTCCTCGGTGTTCAACTGCTTGAAGTTGTTTATCTCCTGCTTGAGCTGCAACATCTTTGATGGAGGTAAAAACCTGTCAAAAAACTGACTCTTCAATTCCCTACATGTAAATATTAAACTATCAAGAAACTTAGTAAGCCACAACATTGCGTCTATAGCCAAAGAAAATGGGAATAACCGCAAGCTGATAGCATCTTGGTCTACCCCTAGAAGGTTGTAAGCCTTGCAGATCCCCACAAAGTTCACCAAGTGCAAATTCGCATCATCAGTGGGCTTTCCAGCAAATAATCCCTTTAGGTTCAGCAATTGGATCATAGTACTTGTAATGTAAAACTTTGTACCATTGAGCAGTAGTGGAAATACTATAGGGCCTGTTGTCCCTATGTTATTGATATCATCATCATCAAGATTATAGTGAGGGATGTGTCAGGTTTGCTAAATCTGGCAGCCTCTATTCCCTTTCGGTGCAACCAGATCTTGAGGTACATTGCATCGAGATCTCTTATCTCTCATAGCTTGAGCATTTAGTGCGGCTTGATGAGCAGCTTCTTGCCTTGCATGTTCAACTACAGTGTTTTGATTTGCTAGGTCTATGGCAACCTGAGCATTTTTTGCAATTTGGGCAGCTTTGTCTGCCTGCTGCTTTTGCTATTTCTCGACCAACATCTGAGTTGTGGCCAGTTCTGGTGTTTCAAAGACCCCTTCCTTAACCATATTTCTCAGAGTTCATTGGAGTTTGGGATCGAATGGAATCAGGGAATTGCCTTGATTCCTTGTACTAGGCATGCACAAGTGTGCAACCCATGGAACAAAACAAAAACAACAAAAAAGTAAAATCAGGAAATAAGGACTAATAGTTAAATAAACAAAATCTCTCTTAATCCTAAACCATATTCCCGGGCAATGGCGTCAAAATTTGATACGCCTAAATTACACCTCTGAAAGAAGTATATATGGTCGATATTTAAATATAGAACCCAACAAAGGTTAGGATCGATCCCACAGGAAAAATGGTAGGATTAGGGTCAACTATGTTTATTTATGCTCTAAGCCATTTATATCCCTGAAAGGGGGAGGGGGTTATAGTAACAAGTAATGTTTGTAAATAAGATTCAAACAAGTAACAAAGTGATAGTTTACAAGTATTGTAATCAATGAGAGAAGCAACTAGGGCAGTGTTCTCCATGATTTCATAACACAGTGAGGTGTTGTACTATCAATCTAGTCTCATGCTATGCATGCAAGATCAGTAAGTTAGGTTGTCCTAAGCGGATGGTTTCCAAAATAGAAGAATGTCACCATGCAACTTCATCAGTCTACGAGTGTTAGCTTTCCCTGGGCAAGTTAAAGCTAATTAGGTGAGGGTTGGTAGCCTCAAATCTACGTTGTGTAATCCTCTTTCCCATTCATTACCCTTTGGTCAAGCAAGTAGGAATAAGGCGAGTTCTAACATTTGCAACCATTAAAAGCAATTAAAGCAAGGGGAAGAACAATACATGCATGAACACCGTTCTAGAATTACTAAGCACTTTGCTTAATTTATTAATCCTTGATGGTTCCCACAACCCTAGTTGTGGATTTAGCTACACATAGGTGCAAGAGAACAATCATATTCAGATGAAGAGATCATGATTATAACTTATAATAATAAGTAAAGAAAATCAGAAATTTTAATTTTCAAGAACACTTCAATAATCAAGAATAATAATCAAATTCTCAAAAGTATGGAATAATATTCTCAACGATATGTTATGATGTCTCAAAGTTGCATAATAATTGCATTACTCCCGAAATAACACCCTGGGGTATGTATTTATAGACAACAAAGACCAAATCCTAATAGAACTAAGAGAGCTGGACTGCAGTGCTTCCGATAGGCAGGCCCTATGGGCCATTGTGGGTGCCACATGCATCGTGGTTTGCCCGTCGGGTCTTTTATCCTTGGTAAAATATGGTTCTGCCTTATTTCCATGGGCTAGGTTGATGGGTTGCATGGTTCCCAAGGGAATCGTGAGTAACCCATCGTCCAATTGATATGAAGCCCTAGTGACTCTGGTTCATTTTGATGGGTGTGCCTGATGTCCTATTACAGCTCTCACGGGCATCGTGGCTGGGCATCCGAGTTTAAGTGCTAGCCTTGGCTTCTCTGATCCATTTCCACGGGCAAGTGTGACAGCCCATGGTGACTCTGACGCTCATCCCAATAAGTCATGGGATGGGTTTTTGCCTTTAACTATCATTGCTTCTTTCTGACGTTTCTTCCCACAGTTCATGTTGGATCCCACACTTGTGGGGCATGACTTTTAGCCTAGAAACAACAACTTTTCCTGCCTTTTTGTTTTTTCAATATTATTCCCTGAACATGTAGCAAACGAGCATCATATCTTACAAAACACACTTAAGAACTCCCAAAATCCTTAGTTTTAAGCATCGAAAGTGCTGTGAAATCCGAAAACATCAAGGGGAAAAGCGCCAAGGGTGCGATCGCAGTGACCTTGCCGATCGCACTGAGCACTGCTCAGTTGCAGAAAATCTACAATTTTTGAAACACTCCCCTGGGTGTTCTGGGCACCATCGAAACACGATGCATGTAAACCAAACATGTAACTAGAGTGGAAACGACGTTCTAGACTCAATGAAATTGAAAAAACTTCCATACGAGGTTGTTTTGATGAAATGTTGAC
The DNA here is from genome assembly GCA_003996215.1 of Jaltomata sinuosa. Classification (NCBI taxonomy): domain Eukaryota; kingdom Viridiplantae; phylum Streptophyta; class Magnoliopsida; order Solanales; family Solanaceae; genus Jaltomata; species Jaltomata sinuosa. The sequence continues at coordinate 212,430 of QJPP01001833.1, read as the reverse complement.
ACAAGTCAACTCAAGATAATTCTAACCAACCACCAAAAATGAGCTCGGCTCACCTGATACCCGAACTAACCACCTACCTAACCCAAACTCGACATTCTGGACCTAATGAAACCGTTGAATTTTGAATCCGACACTCCAATCATCAAAAGTTGACCAAAGTCAAACTTCCTACTCCAACTGGCCAGAAATCTAGGAAAGTGAGATAAAATCATACCGGAAGTTCTCAGGCCTCGGTTAAAGGTCCAACTAGATCAAAATTTATGCTCTGGAGCTAACAGAACTATCCGAATTTGATTTTGAACACACTAGCTAAGAATATTGAATAAAGTCAATGATTTCCTAAGTTAAAGCTCTAAAATAGGGAAATGGTCATAATGACCTAACGAATGGCCCAGGCACAAAACCACCAGTCTCAGAAAGTCATAAATAACTTGGAGCCACTATAGGCAAACTCTAATAGTATAAAGAAAGTGAAAACGTGAGAATGACAAGAAGGGTCATTACAATTTTTCTCCTAATTTAGTTATTATACCCAACCGAATATTATACCCAGCCATGTCCTCTATTTCAATTTAGTGCCTTAATCTTGTTCTACAAGTTCACAAAACCTTATTGCCCAAGATGGAGCATGTGAGAGAATTGAGTTTTCATTAAAGACAAGGTTATTATCATCGAATGCCATCAAGAAATATATCTAATAAGGGTATCATTCATTTCTCATTTATGGCTTCTGAAAGTGCAACTTTTAATATTTCTGCCAATAAGGTATGTGAGGTTCTCTTTTTTTTTAAGAAACAGAGAAAAATTCCCATTATTGTAATTAGTTTTTTCCATTTTTGTTGCTCCTGTATTGCATATGATGAAAGATGTATTAAGAGTTAGGTTTAATGGCTTAGATCGATGGGTATAATAATTAAATTAGGAGAAAATTTTAATTGAGTTAATAATATATTCATGTAGGTGTCTGATAAGTTGGTAATCTACCAACTTATTGAGCCTTTATTCATGAATTATTATCATATTTTGATAAGATTTAGAGTTACTTATTGCCTTTTTGGATGGAAATTCAGGTACTCATGGTCACAAGTAGAAAACAAGGATATGGACCCAAAAGAGCTCAAAAGGAGTTAAAATGTGAAGGTAAACAAAAGAGTAGAAGAATCTACTGAGAGGTGAGGATGCCGTGCGACACACACAAAAACTGGTGCAGACCGTACCCCCCTTCGCATGACACTTGAAATCAACTAAAGTCACTAGTCAGCTGGAGTAAAGGCATGTGACATGCACAATGCGTGGTGCGACCGCACGTCATGCCGTATGTCATGTCACACCGCACCTAAGGGTAATTTTTGTCCATTTTTATGCGATGTTTTGGGAAGCTTCTAAAACCCGAATGGGGAATTGTACCTGTTAGTTTTTACATAATTTTAAATAGTTTTTACATAGAGAGAGTTTCCCAAGGAAGATAGTGAGTGTACTTGTTATTTCTCATCTTCTACCTTGAGATTCCACCATTAATGTATAAGTTGAGCTTGGATATTGGATATTGGCATACTAATGAAGGGAAATTTCACTTACCCAATTGGTATAATCTCCTATTTCCTTAGCATGAGTGGCTAATTTCCTTGTCTAGGGGTATGTGTATGATGTGCATTTGAAATTGGGTACGAGTCTTGCTTAAATGTGCTTATAATTGCTAAATTAATATGTGTCTATTGAATTCTTCATCTTTTAACTCTAAAGTTTATAGTTGCAAACATTGATTGAAATTACTTAGTTGTGTTCTTGCTTGAAAGAGAAGTTCATAATTTTGGATGAGAATTCAATAGTGGGTACTTGGAATTTCCATCTAGATTGAGGCTAGAAATAGTTCAATCGCTGGAAAACACCCATTTCAGAGTCTAAGCTAGATATAGTATTACTTCCCAAGCCTAAATTGGTTAGTTTGAGTTGAACCCATGGTGCTTGAATAAAGACCATTGGATAAATGTTTGGAAGATCGAAAGGTTGACATTCATGAATAAGACCAATGCTACTCATATCATTTATTAAGAATTTGCATAATTAAGCAAGTACCCTAACTCATGTTTGAATCCCATCAGAAGTATACCCCTAGTCGTCCTCTCATTTGATTACAAACCCGTTGCTTAATTTACTTTCTTGTCGAATTGCGATTGTGACAGATTCCCAATTTCGTATTGCCCCCCCAATTGTTTTTTGTTATTTGAACAATTACTCTCTTCTTGATTGATATATGATAATCTCTTGGCGACTCATCATAACCATTCTCTGTAGGATCGACCCCGACTCCCTGTCACCACCCGATTTCTCAAGTCATGATGGCACCTACAATCCCCTAGTAGGCGAACCAATTCCCGTAGCCCAGAATTGTTAGTAATGGGCTACTACCTAACCAAAACGCACCAGCAAGCAAAAATAAGCGAAAGCAAAACTCGAATATAAATACATAAAGGAAACTACACCAACCCCAAGACTTGGTTTCAATAGTACAGAAGCTTCTAATAGGATACAAGTGCTAGTAGTAACAAAATACAACATAAATTGCCTCCGAAAGTACAAGGAGCAACAGTACAACAGATGAGATGTAGACAAGCCCCGACCATCAGGCGCTAACCCTAGTCTCAAAGATCCAAAAGCTGCACGAGTCTCCAACGTGATCAAAGGTGAAAGCTCAGCTAATATCTGCACAAAAAAGTGCAGAAGTGTAGTATGAGCACCAAAACCACGGGTACTCAGTAGGTATCATAGGCCGACTGAGCGCATATAAGACATAAAAGCAGTAAGTAACAGATAGCAAGAAAGCAGTCACTGAAGCCATAAGCAAGGCACAAGGAGCTAGCACAGATCATCCATAACCAAGAGCTTCAAGTAACACATGCTAGCATAGAGATACAATTACACAGAATCACAGGTGAAGGAAAGGAGAACGCACCTGGAGTCGTTGCACAACAATATAAGTAAGTAGAGAGAGAGTTGAGAAAATGGCGGTATACCGGTAACCTCAAGTGAAAGGAAAAGACGGAGAGTAGTCTAACATACTCAAAATGGAATCAACCAGTATAAGGAAATCATAACACCAATCCAATCATATGATAGCATAACCAGGGAAGCACCTCACAAGTACAACCCTAGGATGAAATAACTAGGCCACAATAACCGAGAGATACCACTCAACTTCCAACAAGGATAGAGCAAGAGTCTCACACTCTGCTCAGAAGGCCACACAAAAGTGCCTCAATAAGATAGGACTCCAAAGCCCTCTCAATAATCAAAAATCCCACAACCAAAGCCTCAACAAGCTAGCCATCACTAATCTTTCAAGAACCGGGTGCCAAGACAAGCTCTAAATAAAGACAGGAGTAAATATAGTCTACCTACAGTCCCAACGGCCACCCATACAACCGAGGAACACAATCAAGTGAAAGAAAACCCTTTGGCATCCCATACTACCGGAGCGTACACTGAACACACAGCAATCAAGGGTGGAATCCAATGCATGATATGATATGATATGAAATAGAACCTCTGTATGTACCTCCTCCGGTGCCAATCGGGCCCAGAAGGAAGGTTCCCTTGAAGGACTCAGCCTGTATACCTCTACTCCACCGTATACCCTTCCCTCCGACACACGCAGCCCAAAGCCCCAGGCCCGGAGCGGCAAGGTCCATGTAGGTCCCTGACCCCATACTAAAACTCAGTATCAAGACATGTCATCCGGAAGCAAGTCCGGGATCAAGATAGAGACCCAGTCTCAAGTATGCATGCCTAGACCCTGTCCAGGACTAAAGTAGTATAAAATGCCTCAAAAACCCCTCCAAGGGTGCCCGGGCGTAACAGGGTCTAATACTGTAGTAAATAAAGTCTAATGCTCTGCCCTGCAGAGACTAGTATCAGTAATAAAATCAAGTCTGGTGCTCTGCCCCGCAGAGACTAGTATCAGTAATAAAATTAAGTCTGGTTCTCTGCCCCGCAGAGACTAGTATCAGTAATAAAATCAAGTCTGGTGCTCTGCCCCGCAGAGACTAGTATCAGTAATGAAATCAAGTCTGGTGCTTTGCCCCACAGAGCCTAATACCAGTAATAAAATCATGCAAAAACATCCAAAAATCCCCTTTTCTATCATCAACAGTAACAAAAAGGGGCCCCCAGGGCCATGCAAATTTAGGAAAACTGTCGGTAGTGGCTCACAGCCCAAACTGTAGTAAAACATGCAGGGGAAAACCTTTTTCATGGATGATATGCTCGCACACAAATATAAAAGTAGCCCAACGGCTCACAACAATTCCTATCAGCCCTGCACAGGACCAATAGCTACTCAGCAGACATAACCAGCCTAAAAGGATAATCTCTATGTCCGGGACTCGTGGACATTCCCAAATAGCCCACCATCTATGTTCAAGAGTCAGTACAAGGCCACACAAGACCACAAAGGTAATATACATTACTACGCAAATACTACAAACAACGTATGAAATAGACGGACGAAAGGCGGACAAGGTCTGGGGTACCAACCTATAACAACCCATCCAAGGATGCTAATTGATGCAGTTATAGCCTATATACGCAGAGTCTATATAGGGGAAAACCATAACCTACCTGTCATCCGATGACTAGCTGCGGGAACGGCATCTCCAGACTCGAACAGCTCCAGGAAGCTTTGAATCACATAAAACAAATACTTTCAACTGAAGCCCCAAGGGCGTCTCTATGAAGACTGACCAACCAAGGTAATGAAACAATTGCTAGAATTGACAAGGCTAAAAGAACGAGCCATAGCCAATTGATAAGGTATTAATGTCACACTCGCGACCAGCCAACCCCAAAGCGTAAAAATGAGGCCAATAACAATAACAAATGGCAGCTAAATCCAACAACAATACGTTAACCATATCTCCAAGGAGCGACGAGCTCCCGAGGCACTATTTCAAGGCATACTTCACGTTTGTCCAATCCAATCACTATCGTATGTTATCCCAAAAAGAATCGCATAATTTCCCAATCCCTCCAGCACCTTACCACAACTAGAACACCACAACAATAACCAAACATAACAAGATAAAGGGGCTGTCCAAAGCCAAAAATCCAAAATACCATTTCGTGGCTCAGAAATCCATAAAATAATACTAGAACATATAATAACGAAGGAGGGTCGTAGGGGAGAGATTTCCTTGACTTTATATCCAATATTCCAAGATTAACCACCTGCCTCCTTGGAGGAACAACAAACATATCCAAATCCAACAAGAAACTACTACAAGTTATCGAAAAATACAACTTTTCGTGACTAGAAGCTTAGAATCTTGATTCAACAAATAGATAAGTGTACGGGATCCATACCTCGCCAATATAACTCCGTAGCTACTTCCAAATACTCAGAAAACACCTGCTGGATTGCTGCATCACACCCACGAAGATACGCCATGAAATCGACGGGGAAAACTATACCAAAATGACGAGCTCGCGACGTAGAGCAACTTCCGTTAAACTTCTGAATTGAAAGGATCAAAGTCCATGGATTATTTATGGACTTTACCTCAGATTTTCAGTGCATTTTGGGTGAAAATAATGATTTAAAACGAAGGAGAAATCAGCTTTTATAAGCTGAACCGACTTAGGACGTGGGCCCTACTTTGACGTGCCTGCTTGTGCAGTCTTACAAAAATGTGAATATCTCTCTATTCTGAAGTTGTATGGACAAACGGTTTAATGTGTTGGAAACTAGACTCGTAGACCTTCGATTTGGTATATTGGGGGCCCACTAAATCTTTATAGATAGGGAGAAACACCCCAAGACATTTAACCAAAATTTGAAGAGTATTCCTTAAAGGAATTTACAATAACTTTTTCCGACTTGTTTTCGCAACTTGCTTGACTTCAAAACTTATCATACGACCATTTTTCCATTACAATACTTCATAAAACATCCTTCTTAGTATATTAGACACTATTAGTCTTACCCCAAGGTCACGGGTTACTTTAAACCTTCCAAACGGGCGAGGTGTTACACGAGGCATTTCTTTAACTCAAACTTTTGAGTAAGGGATTCCTTTGACCTAGAACCTTGGTTTAATTCTTTGATATTACCAAGAATATTGACGGAAATCAACGATTTCCAAAATTGAAGCTCTAAAATGAGGAACGGCCATAAAGACCAAACAAATGGCCCGGGCACCGAACTACAGGTCCCGACAAGCCATAAATGACTTGGGCCGCTACAAGTAAGCTCTAATGGTACAAGAAAGGCAAAAACATGTAAATGACCGAAAGGATCATTACATCATCCACTACTAAAAAGACTTTTGTCCCCGAAAGTCAGGAAGGAAAAAAATACCAGAGATTTAAGGATAGCAGGTACAACGCCTGCACTACTCTCTCAGACAACCCGGGTAACCACCGCGACCGGACGACACCCAATATAACAGAGCCAAAGAAAGCAACCAAGCCTTAATTTCTTACTAGCCCAGCTAGATTTCAACCTCCAAAGATCTGCCAACCTAAACTGAACCTCGAGAATCTTAACCGAAAAGCACCTACACAACACCAAAACTCGAATCCTTAAAATCATACCAAGTTTACCAGAAAATCCATCAACCCAAAACTCTAACTCATGAACCCGCTGTTCCGCAAAAGCCTTTTTTTTTAATTATGAACTGAATCCTTTAGCACCAAAAAAAGGAATCTGCATACAAGCTGAACACTCAAACCACCCTCGAAGCATCAACTGACACACCAGAGATCCATAGTTCCTGCTTATACTTTACCACGAACGAAGTCACCCATTGTACAAATGCGCTTTAAGACAAGATATAGGCTACTAGCCTTTGCTATCCAAGATAACAACCCATAGCATATCATTGAAATTAAAGTTACCTGCCTTGACTGACCACCAACCAACGAACGAACACTTTTGCTAACATCGAACTTGCTAACTGAACTGTGCCAGGTCTGAATCAACTGAAAGTGAATGAACTAGGGCAACCTGCCCAAAAGACCCAAACCAAAACCACGATCCTACAGGAAGTGTGGTAAGCCTACCACGAAGTCTATACCCATAAGCCAAGCTCCCAACCCTAGAAAACACTACTGCTACTCCGAACACTCGAACACCATTTGAATGTGAAATTGCCTTACGAATCTCACCTAAGGAAGAAGTCCACCATGCCATGAATATCACGTCCAAACACCCCAAAGGTAAAGGAAAAAGGTGTCTGGGGTTCAAAGTTATCATCAAGCTATAGAAAATTTTGCATATACTTTCAACTCATTCCTTTGGCTCGAATCAACCGCTCTACTGGTTCTGCAAACAACCAACCACTTCGAAGCATATATCATAATGAACTTCTCGTCCATACTGGCTGAGTCTAACCAACACTAGAACCTCACATAAACAATAACTCCGGAGGAATCAATTAAACAAGCTTTCAAATCATGGGCAAATGAATGGCTATTATTAGTCTCTACGTATCATCAGAGCTCAAAATAGCCTCGCTAGTCACAACCCGCACAAGCTGACCACATAAAGCATACACCACTGCTGAAGCTCAAACTTACACCGCTGAGTCAGTCCAACCATGGTAGAAGAACCTCGTACTAACTAGAACACTGCTGAAATCTAGAATATCTTGCCTCTTGCAGAGGTTAGCCAAGGACTAGGTGTCCAAGGCCAATAGCCGCATCCACAACTGAAGTAAAGAAGCTAAATTGCTCGCACCCACTGCCTCCCGGCACTAGGATGTTGCAACCAAATAGAAACTGCCACAAACCATTCGAGGTAACCTGCCAAGTTATGATTTTGAACACCGACTTTCAAAACTGCCAACCAAAGCCTTGGTCGAACCTTTATGCTGCCAATGAACCCTTAAGAACCCAAGCCAACTAGGCCTGAAAATACAAGTTGCCAACACCGCAGCTGCTACTGAAACAAAAGCCAATCGATGGAAAACCCACGGCAATGTGTAGACGGCTGAATTGAATCACCGATACACAATCCCAAAGAAAACCTTCATCGCCACCTCAGGCAACTACGAGGACACATAAACACAAACAAAGCGTCATCTCCCTTCTTTTTCAACTAAACAAACATGCTTCCTTAGCACATACTAAACCTTACAAATCCTTTCTCGAATAAGAACCTGAAGCCATTACCTTACTACTCATAGCTACACGTCAAATTCAATAAGGCAGGAGAAGAGTGGGCCAGATGCCCAACTCACCAGAAATGCCTACAAATACAAACCTTACCATGAGGTTATGATCAACACTTAGTCGAAAGTGCTTAAAGTCAGGACCCAATCACTATGCCAACATACAGAGTACATCGAAAGAACTACGATCAAGATTCGTTCCAACTAGAGCTAGGGATAGAATAAAACACCCAATGGACCAGGAAGTGGAGGAGACTATGGGAACAACCCACATACCTACCAACCTCCTAAACTAATCAATAAAGAGGGTTGACCTTAGACACTCGGGAGACCAAACCAATCTATGCACACTAGCATAACCAATATCTCCCAACTGAGGCAAAATCTCAACACCGGCCCAACTACCTGTAATACACCAAACCATCACACGGATCTCTAGCCACACTAGATAACGGCCTAGGAAACAACCATCTAGGACCGCTCAACAAGGGAAACCCAACCAAAAGTCCAGAAACACAATGAAACAGGGGTAACCTAACTAGAAACAGAATAACAAGAACTACCCACGAGCTACAACTCCGGGAAAACACTTCTCAAGGCTAACTTACCCCCATCCACTACTAAAGAATAAACTACCAATAAAATAACATATCGGTACTACAATTTGGGTAGCCAAACAACTTAAACAAATAGCATGTAGGCATATAAGAAAATAAATGATAGAAGGGATAGAATCGCAACGTGAGCAGGACTATCACAAGTCGAAGGTAGCAAAAGCCTAACCTGGAGCAACGATATCAGGAACCTCTACCTCTGGCCCACCAAGAGGAGTATCAAGCTGATGGGATATAACTCTGGACTGAGTAGTCGAAACTAATGGCTTAACCGGCCCTCACCGGGGACAATATCTATAAAGGTAACCAATCTCTCCACAATGATAACAACCAGGCTGTCTGGGATACACAATCCTGGGGCAATTCCTAGCAAAGTGCCCATGCTCACCACACCAACCCATAGAAAATTTTGCATATACTTTCAACTCATTCCTTTGGCTCGAATCAACCGCTCTACTGGTTCTGCAAACAACCAACAACTTCGAAGCATATATCATAATGAACTTCTCGTCCATACTGGCCGAGTCTAACAAACACTAGAACCTCACATAAAAAATAACTCTGGAGGAATCAATTAAACAAGCTTTCAAATCCTGGGCAAATGAATGGCTATTATTAGTCTCTACGTATCATCAGAGCTCAAAATAGCCTCGCTAGTCACAACCCGCGCAAGCTGACCACATAAATCATACACCACTGCTGAAGCTCAAACTTACACCGCTGAGTCTGTCCAACCATGGTAGAAGAACCTCGTACTAACTAGAACACTGCTGAAGTCTAGAATATCTTGCCTCTTGCAGAGGTTAGCCAAGGACTAAGTGTCCAAGGCCAATAGCTGCATCCACAACTGAAGTAAAGAAGCTAAGTTGCCCGCACCCACTGCCTCCCGGCACTTGGATGCTGCAACCAAATAGAAACTGCCACGAACCATTCGAGGTAACCTGCCAAGTTATGATTTTGAACACCGACTTTCAAAACTGCCAACCAAAGCCTTGGTCGAACCTTTATGCTGCCAATGAACCCTTAAGAACCCAAGCCAACTAGGCCTGAAAATACAAGTTGCCAACACCGCAGCTGCTACTGAAACAAAAACTAATCGATGGAAAACCCACGGCAATGTGTAGACGGCTGAATCGAATCACCGACACACAATCCCAAAGAAAACCTTCATCGCCACCTCAGGCAACTACGAGGACACATAAACACAAACAAAGCGTCTTCTCCCTTCTTTTTCAACTAAACAAACATGCTTCCTTAGCACATACTAAACCTTACAAATCCTTTCTCGAATAAGAACCTGTAGCCATTACCTTACTACTCATAGTTACACGTCAAATTCAATAAGGCAGGAGAAGAGTGGGCCAGATGCCCAACTCACCAGAAATGCCTACAAATACAAGCCTTGCCATGAGGTTATGATCAACACTTAGTCGGAAGTGCTGAAAGTCAAGACCCAATCACGATGCCAACATACAGAGCTCATCGAAAGAACTACGATCAAGATTCGTTCCAACTAGAGCTAGGGATAGAATAAAACACCCAATGGACCAGGAAGTGGAGGAGACTATGGGAACAACCCACATACCTACAAACCTCCTAAACTAATCAACAAAGAGGGTCGACTTTAGACAGTCGGGAGACCAAACCAATCTATGCACACTAGCATAACCAATATCTCCCAACTGAGGTAAAATCTCAACTCCGGCCCAACTACCAGTAATACACCAAACCATCACACGGATCTCTAGCCACGCTAGATAACGGCCTAGGAAACAACCATCTAGGACCGCTCAACAAGGGAAACCCAACCAAAAGTCTAGAATTACAATGAAACAGGGGTAACCCAACTAGAAATAGAATAACAAGAACTACCCACGAGCTACTACTCCGAGAAAACACCTCTCAAGGCTAACTTACCCCCATCCACTACTAAAGAATAAACTACCAATAAAATAACATATCGGTACTACAATTCGGGTAGCCAAACAACTTAAACAAATAGCAGATAGGCATATAAGAAAATAAACAACAGAAGGGATAGAATCGCAACGCGAGCAGGACTATCACAAGTCGAAGGTAGCAAAAGCGTAACCTGAAGCAACGATATCAGGAACCTCTACCCTTAGCCCACCAAGAGGAGTATCAAGCTGATGGGATATAACTCTGGACTGAGTAGTCGAAACTAAAGGCTTAACCGGCCCTCGCCGGGGAAAATATCTATAAAGGTAACCAATCTCTCCACAATGATAACAACCAGGCTGTCTGGGATACACAATCCTGGGGCAATTCCTAGCAAAGTGCCCATGCTCACCACACCAAAAATAGCCTATACCAGATGAAATCTGACGGGAAAATCTCGCCTCGTACTCCAATACCGACCGACAACCCTGCTGAAGAACTAGAAGCTAAATTATAACTGAAGCACCACTCATAGAACCAGGTACTAAAACACTCACCGGAGGACTCAGAGTCCTAGCCACGATGTCCTGAAGCGCTGAGGTCGCTATAAATCCAGTCGGAGGTTGGGCTGACCCCACACCCCCTACTAGTGGAGTAAACCCTCACTCTGGAGTCCTTGCACTGAGGGAAGCATTGAAGCAACAGGCACATAAGCCTTTGTACCAACCGCTATCGCACTCGTATGAGGCATCTCAGAATGAATGAACAACCAAAGTTTAGAAGTTAATAGAGCCAGGAACATACGAGGAGGAGCCAAGAAGATGAAACTTTTCCTAAAAATGCCCTGTAGGCTCCCACAGATAGGATACGAACATTATCGTACCGATCCACGAGACTCTACTTAGACACTTGCTTCTGTACCATGACACCGGTGAACCTAGAGCTCTGATACCAAGCTGTCACGACCAGATTTCTCAAGTCATGATGGCACCTACAATCCCCCTGTAGGCGAACCAATTCTCGTAGCCCAGAATAGTTAGTAATGGGCTACTACCTAACCAAAATGCACCAGCAAGCAGAAATAAGCGAAAGCAAAATTCGAATATAAATACATAAAGGAAACTACACCAACCCCAAGACTTGGTATCAATAGTACAAAAGCTTCTAATAGGATACAAATGCTAGTAGTAACAAAATACAACATAAATTGCCTCCGAAAGTACAAAGAGCAACAGTACAACAGATGAGATGTACACAAGCCCCGACCGTCAGGCGCTCACCCTAGTCTCAAAGATCCAAAAGCTGCACGAATCTCCAACGTGATCAACAGTGAAAGCTCAGCTAATATCTGCACAAAAAAGTGCAGAAGTGTAGTATGAGCACCAAAACCACGGGTACTCAGTAGGTATCATAGGCCGACTGAGCGCATATAAGATATAAAAGCAGTAAGTAATAGATAGCAAGAAAGCAGTCACTGAAGCCATAAGCAAGGCACAAAGAGCTAGCACAGATCATCCATAACCAAGAGCTTCAAGTAACACATGCTAGCACAGAGATACAATTACACAGAATCACTGGTGAAGGAAAGGAGAACGCACCTGGAGTCATTGCACAATAATATAAGTAAGTAGAGAGAGAGTTGAGAAAATGGCGGTATACTGGTACCCTCAAGTGGAAGGAAAAGACAGAGAGTAGTTTAACATACTCAAAATGGAATCAACCAGTATAAGGAAATCATAACACCAATCCAATCATATGATAGCATAACCAGGGAATCACCTCACAAGTACAACCCTAGGATGAAATAACTAGGCCACAATAACTGAGAGATACCACTCAGCTTCCCACAAGAATAGAACCAGACTCTCACACTCTGCTCAGAAGGCCACACAAAAGTGGCTCAATAAGATAGGACTCCAAAGCCCTCTCAATAATAAAAAATCCCACAACCAAAGCCTCAACAGGCTAGCCATTACTAATCTTTCAAGAACCGGGTGCCAAGACAAGCTCTAAATAAAGACAGGAGTAAATATAGTCTACCTACAGTCCCAACGGCCACCCATACAACCGAGGAACACAATCAAGTGAAAGTAAACCCTCCGGCATCCCATACTACCGGAGCGTACACTGAACACACAACAAACAAGGGTGGAATCCAATGCATAATATGATATGATATGAAATAGAACCTCTGTATATACCTCCTCCAGTGCCAATCGGGCCCAGCAGGCAGGTTCCATGGAAGGACTCAGCCTGTATACCTCTACTCCACCGTATACCCTTCCCTCTGGTGCACGCAGCCCGAAGCCCCAGGCCCATAGCGGCAAGGTCCATGGAGGTCCCTGACCCCATACTAAAACTCAGTATCAAGACATGTCATCCGGAAGCAAGTCCGGGATCAAGATAGAGACCCAGTCTCAAGTATGCATGCCCAGACCCTGTCCAGGACTAAAGTAGTATAAAATGCCTCAAAAACCCCTCCAACGGTGCCGGGCATAACCGGGTCTAAAACTGTAGTAAATCAAGTCTAATGCTCCACCCTGCAGAGACTAGTATCAGTAATAAAACAAGTCTGGTGCTCTACCCGCTGAGACTAGTATCAGTAATAAAATCAAGTCTGGTGCTCTGCCCTGCAGAGACTAGTATCAGTAATAAAATCAAGTCTGGTGCTCTGCCTCGCAGAAACTAGTATCAGTAATAAAATCAAGTCTGGTGCTCTGCCCCACAGAGACTAATACCAGTAATAAAATCAATGCAAAAACATCCAAAAATCCCCTTTTCTATCATCAACAGTACCAAAAACGGGCCCCAAGGGCCATGCAAATTTAGGAAAACTCTCGGTAGTGGCTCACAGCAAAAACTATAGTAAAACATGCATGGGAAAACCTTTTTCATGGATGATATGCTCGCACACAAATATAAAAGTAGCCCAACGGCTCACAACAATTCCTATCAGCCCTGCACATGCCCAATAGCTACTCAGCAGACATAACCAGCCTAAAAGGATAATCTCAATGTCCGGGACTCGCGAACATTCCAAAATAGCCCACCATCTATGTTCAAGAGTCAATAAGGCCACACAGGACCACAAAGGTAATATATATTACTACGCGAATACTACAAACAACGTATGAAATAGGCGTACGAAAGGCAGACAAGGTCTGGGGTACCAAACTATAACAACCCATCCAAGGATGCTAATTAATGCAGTTATAGCCTATATACGCAGATTCTATATAGGGGAAAACCATAACCTACCTGTCATCCGATGACTAGCTGCGGGAACAGCATCATCCAAACTCGAACAGCTCCAGGAAGCTTTGAATCACATAAAACAAATACTTTCAACTGAGTCCCCAAGGGCGTCTCTATGAAGCCTGACCAACCAAGGTAATGGAACAATTGCTAGAATCGACAAGGCTGCAAGAACGAGCCATAGCCAATTGATATGGTGTTAATGTCACACTCGCGACCAATCAACTCCAAAGCGTAAAAATGAGGCCAATAACAATAACAAATGGCAGCTAAATCCAACAACAATACGTTAACCATATCTCCAAGGAGCGACGAGCTCCCGAGGCACTATTTCAAGGCGTACTTCACGTTTGTCCAATCCAATCACTATCGTATGTGATCCCAAAAAGAATTGCACAATTTCCCAATCCCTCCAGCACCTTACCACAACCAGAACACCACAACAATAACCAAACATAACAAGATAAAGGGGCTGTCCAAAGCCACAAATCCAAAATACCATTTCGTGGCTTAGAAATCCATAAAATAATACTAGAACATATAATAACGAAGGAGGGTCGTAGGGGAGAGATTTCCTTGACAAAAATATCCAATATTCCAAGATTAACGACCTGCCTCCTTGTAGGAACAACAAACATATCCAAATCCAACAAGAAACTACTACAAGTTATCGAAAAATACAACTTTTTGTTACTAGAAGCTTAGAATCTTGATTCAACAAATAGATAAGTGTACGGGATCCATACCTCGCCAATATAACTCCGTAGCTACTTCCAAATACTCAGAAAACACCTGCTGGATTGCTGCATCAACACCCACGAAGTTACGCCATGAAATCGACGGGGAAAACTATACCAAAATGACGAGCTCGCGACGTAGAGCAACTTCCGTTAAACTTCTGAATTGAAAGGATCAAAGTCCATGGATTATTTATGGACTTTACCTCTGATTTTCAGTGCATTTTGGGTGAAAATAATGATTTAAAACGAAGGAGAAATCAGCTTTTATAAGCTGAACCGACTTAGGACGTGGGCCTTACTTTGACGTGCCTGCTTGTGCAATCTTACGAAAATGTGAATATCTCTCTATTCTGAAGTTTTATGGATGAACGGTTTAATGTGTTGGAAACTAGACTCATAGACCTTCGATTTGGTATTGGGGGCCCACTAACTCTTTATAGATAGGGAGAAACACCCCAAGACATTTAACTAAAATTTGAAGAGAATTCCTTAAAGGAATTTACAATAACTTTTTCCGACTTTTTTTCGCAACTTGCTTGACTTCAAAACTTATCATACGACCATTTTTCCATTACAATACCTCATAAAACATCCTTCTTAGTATAT
This sequence comes from Jaltomata sinuosa, assembly GCA_003996215.1. Lineage (NCBI taxonomy): Eukaryota > Viridiplantae > Streptophyta > Magnoliopsida > Solanales > Solanaceae > Jaltomata > Jaltomata sinuosa. The sequence continues at coordinate 197,151 of QJPP01001833.1, read as the reverse complement.
TAGACACTATTAGTCTTACCCCAAGGTCACGGGTTACTTTAAACCTTCCAAACGGGCGAGGTGTTACACGAGGCATTTCTTTAACTCAAACTTTTGAGTAAGGGATTTCTTTGACCTAGAACCTTGGTTTAATTCTTTGATATTACCAAGAATGTTGACGTAAGTCAACGATTTCCAAAGTTTAAGCTCTAAAATGAGGAACGGCCATAAAGACCAAACAAATGGCCCGGGCACCGAACTACCGGTCCCGACAAGCCATAAATGACTTGGGCCGCTACAAGTAAGCTCTAATGGTACAAGAAAGGCAAAAACGTGTAAATGACCGGAAGGGTCATTACACTCCCGTTGCGAATATAAATTTTGTTTTGCTTTGACAATCACTATCACCTCCTATGGGAGAGTGTGTTTGAGCATTATCAAAAAAGGTTCCATTGCCAGGGAATGGTTTTTAAGTAGCCATTTGATTGACGTTTGAAATCACTTTGTGAGTTTTTGTTCGGTTTTACTTTGTTTTGATATTTTTGATTATTGCGCAGGGAGTCCATGAGCAAAGTGGGCAACAATGAAAGTATAGAGGGATTCATGGATGCAGCTCCCGAGCTTGTACTCCAAGGTAGAGTAGGTTTAATCTGCCTACCTCCCACGGTTGGGAACATAATATTTCATGTTACAAGCACCATGCTCCACCTCATCCAAAAGAAAGAATTATTTGGAGGGGCTGCACATGAGAATGCAAATAGGCATATTCGAAACTTCATCGAGATATGCCAACCCTTTATTTTCAACAACATCCTCCAAGAGTCCATCCGGCTCTATTTATTTCCCTTCTCCGTCATAGGAGAAGCAACAACATGGTTAGAAGAGCTTATAGAATGCTCAATTATCACATGTAACGGATTTGTAGAAGCGTTCATGGTGAGATTCTTTCCCTTTCTAGAATGATGCAACTGAGGGATGACATCACAAATTTCCGCCAATTGGTTAATGAGCCATTGCATAAAGCACGAATATAGTTTAAAAAGAAGCTCTTGCTATGTCCCAATTATGGACTCCTGGATAATGTCCTCCTCCAAAGTTTTTATAGGGCCTTGAATTCAATGAACAAATATGTTGCAAACAACCTTGCGGGTGGAACATTCATGGACCAACCATATGGTGTTGCGTTGACTCTTTTAGAAAAGATGACTAAGATGAATCATTCTTGGAACACTAGAAAGGCAAATGTTCCTATGGGTGTGATCTCATCTATTTTGACAAATGAAATGAACCATAAATATGAGGAGAGAGATGAAACTATGTCCACGATGTTAATGCAAATTGATTTTTTGTCCAAACACATGATGGGGGCTGGTAATACTAAGAGTGTGAATGCTGTGAGTACTCCTGAGCTTAAAGATAATAATGAAGATGTATTTACTATTATGGATGGAAAGATTTGATATTTATCAGCGGGTTCTCTCTCTGGGTATTGGCGCCTGAGGGACAAGAATCAAGGTTGGATCAAAGATAAAAAGCGTAAAGGCAATTAGAGAGATTGTGAGAAGGAAGGTGATCGATATAATCACCAGAGTTCAAATCCGTATGTGCCACCTCCTAAGTCTAATGCCACTTATCAACCCACCATAAGAAACCCAGACACTAAAAAATCAAAGATATGTTGTTTCTTGTCTTGAAAAAGGTGGAGTCAACTGATAGTGGGGTAAAGGAGCTAAAAAGTGAAGTATAGACTCTTCACCAAACAGTGAGCTCACACTCGACTTCTATTAAGCACCTTGAGGCACAAATTAATAACTTATCCTCATAAATAAATCCTTGAATAAAGGGGACACTTCCAAGTGAAACTATGGCGAACCCGAAGAACGATATGTCAATTGTCACTAGGAGTGGACGAATGTGTAGTGGGGTGAGGAAGACATCTAATTATGTTGTTGTGGAGCCAAATGATAAAATCAAAGAAGATATTATGATTGATAATGAAGTGGATGAAAATCCGGTTGTTGGGGTGAAGCCTAGTGCACCCAATGTGAGCTTTAATGATGATAACATAAATGAAGAGAAGGATGAGGATGATCCTCCTTATCAAGTTTCTATTGATATCGAGGAGGAGGATCCTAGTGTACTGAATATACATCAGCCTACGCCGAAAGGACCCCCTCTTTATCCTCAAAGATTGACCAAGAAGAAGGAGGAAAACCAATTCAAAAAATTCGTGTTCATGTTCAGTAAAGTGTCCATCAACATCCCCTTGGTCGATGCGTTAATGCAAATGCCTAGGTATGCAAAGTTCATGAAGGATCTTCTCAAGAAGAAGCCTATAGTTGATGTGGGTACCGTGGAAATATCACCCAGCTGTAGAACTGTGATAATATGTAACATTGCTGAGAAATGAGAAGACCCAGGTGCCTTTACAATTCCATGCACTATCGCCGTGTTTGTGTTTTGGAAGGCTTTATGTGATTTTGGTGCAAGTATCAACTTGATACCTCTAGTTATTTTCAAGAAGTTAGGCTTGGGTACTAATAACACTCAAACACACTCTCCCACAGGAGGTGAGAGCGATTATCAGAGCAAAAGAAAATTTATATTCTTGACGGGAATCAGGGTCGATCCCACAGAGAATGGTTATGATGAGTTGCCAAGAGATTATCATATATCAATCAAGAAGAGAGTAATTATTCAAATAGAAAAAAAAGTAAATTGGGGGGAAAACAGGGAATTGCGAAACTTTCACAATCGCAATTCGAACAAGAAAGTAAAGTAAGCAATGGGTTTATAATGAAATGAGAGGATGACTAGGGGTATGTTTCCGATGAGATTCAAACATGGGTTAGGGTGCTTGTTCAATTATGCAAATTCTTAATAAACAATATGGGTAGCATTGGTTATAGTTATGTTTGTCAATCTCTCGATCTTTCAAACATATTTTCCATGGTCTTTATTTAAGCACCATGGGTTCAACACAAAACAACCAATACAAGCTTTGGGAAGTCATACTATTTCTATCTTAGACTTTTAAATGGGTGTTTTCCAGTGAATTGAGCTATTGCTAGCCTCAACATAGGTAGAAATCCCAAGTACCCACTATTGAATTCTTATCCGAAATTATGAACTTCTCTTCCAAGCAAGAACACAACCAAGTAAGTTCAATCAATGTTTGCAACCATCAATTTTAGAGTTAAAACATAGAGAATTCAATATACCCATATCAATTTAGCAATTATAAGCACAATTAAACAAGACCATACCCAATTTCTTATACCTATCATACACATAACCTTAGACAAGGAAACTAGCCACTCATGCTAAGGAAATAAGAGATTATACCAGTGGGGTAATTCAAATTTCCATTTATTGTATGCTAATATCCAATATCCAATATCCAAGCTCAATTTGTACAATAATGGTGGATTCACAAGGTAGAAGAAGAGAAATAGCAAGTACACCTCTATCTTTCTTGGGACCCTCTCTTAATGGAAAACTATTGAATAATGTGTCAAAAATTCCTGAGTACAATGCCCAATTTGGGTTTTAGAAGCTTCCCAAAATGTCAAATGAAAATGGACAAAAATTCCCCTCGGTCATGGTGCGACACGACATGCAGCGCGACGTGCAGTCGCACTATACATTTTGCACATCGCACAACTCCTATTCTTAGACCAGTGACTTCACTGTATGTTTGGGTGTCATGCGAAGGGAGGTACGGTCCACACCAGCCGTTGTGCACAACGCACAATGACTGCACCTCTTGGTAGATTCTTCTTCTCTTTTGATCACCTTTACACTTCAACTCCTTTTGAGCTCTTTTGGGTCCATATTCTTATTTTCTACTTGTGACCATGACTACCTGCATTTGCATCAATAAAGGCAATAAGTACCTCTAAATCTTATCAAAACATGCAATAATTCATGAATAAAGGCTCAATAAGTTGGTAGATTACCAACTTATCAAACCCCCAAACTTGAACTATTGCTTGTCCTCAAGCAAGATACTCAGAAAGTAAGGAATGAATTATACTCTAAAACACATGGTTTGCACACAAGATTACTCTACTCTAAAAACTAAGAAAAATAACAAACAAAAAGACTCAAATAAAAGACTCAACTACAATTCTTATCTCAATTTGGACCACCATATTCTCAAGGCAAATGATCGTTTCAAATCATTCATCAAAAGGACTTTATTTCTCATTCAAAAAAAGGGGAATTCGCCATTCAAAACAAGATCAAGCTTCTCAAGTCATTGGCATGGACCATCAAGGTTTGCCTCGAGATTTGCCACATAACTTTTATCGTTCATTCCTCACAATTTAAATAGACACTTCATCATTCCTTTCAAGTGTGCGATGCCACTCACCACAAGAGAGAATCCCACTCATAATTATGCAATTCACTAGACAAAGGGATTAAAAGAGAACCAAAAGACTCTCACTCTCTCAAAGAAGTTCAAGTATACACATATCGAACCATAGGCTTTCCCTTCATGTAATTCACCACTAATATAGAGTTACCGAGCTCAGAATCACTAAGGACTTGCGGGTTACAATGTTGGCTAGGGATAAGGTGAGGATTACATTTGGCTCAAGTGACTAAACCTCCCTAACGCTCCTTGTGATCATTTCAAAACACACTCACATTTCTCAACAAAATGACTTCAACTTATTTCTCCTTCACACAACCCAAGCTTTCCCTTAAAACTTTATCATTTGACATCCTTTTATCACCTTCACTTGGTAGCACCAATTTCTTTCTTTCTTTCATTTTGCTCATTTCATTGGGCATTTTGGAGAAATTTTCAATTCAAGCATAAGGTGCTACCTTGCATTAAAGCATAACTCCTTTTCTTCTCCATCTTAGTATATATACCCCCAAACTTAGGCATTTGCCTATGTTATCATTTAAATTCCCCCCAAAACTTAGGCTTTTAGCCTATGTTTCACTTTCAAGCCATTAGGGAGGATGGGTGAAACTTTAGTTTCCAAAAAGGGTTATGGTATCAACAAAGTACCAAAGAAAGGTTATAAGCTAAAAGGAGTTCACTAGGATCAATGTAAAGGTAAGTCAATTTGGGAAAGTGGCTATTCAAAGAGGGCGTAAGGTCATTTTCCAAGCTCAGTGACATCTAAGATTTAACCTTGAATCACATTTGGGGAAAGTTCTAGACAACATATGCACACAAGAATTAAGTATAGCCTTACCATATAAGGCAACACAACACAAGAATTTTCACAATGAGTCTCCATATCAATTGGGACAAATGACATTTGACAAGCTATTTTGATTTCTTTACACACTCGTTTGTGAATAGATCAAGCCAAACAAAGAGTGTGCAAGTCATGACAAGAGAGTGCTTTACTCAAAATCATTTTCCCTCTTTTCTTCAATTTTCAAAAGCCTCTTGCCAAGAATATTTTTCCAGTGGTCCCATTTTGAGACAAGCAAAGCACAAACTAAATTTAAAACTAAAACTTAGCATTTTACCTTAAGAAAGTCACCTATCAAACCATCATAGGGAAACACCAACCCCGTTCGACACAAAAAATAAATAAAAGAAAAATAAAAGAAAATATTTGGCTCCTTGGGAAAGAACCGTGGTATGAAGAAAACCCTTGGAGTTTATTACTAATCTACTATGAACAAGGCGAATAAAATTAAGTGCTCATGAACCAATTGAAAATAGGCCTTGGCGAAGAAACTAAGCGCGTTTGCAAAGCACGAGTAGTGGAACAACAAAATTGTGTAAAACCAACCTGGCGATATCACAAAATTCATCAAAAACAAGGGATCAAGCATGACAAAGGAAAAGTTGAAGCACAATAAATCATCAATTAAGCCAAAAGAAAGATCCCTAATAATGAATAATTACAACGCCCAAACTTAAACTAAACATTACCCTCGATGCATAAAAAATATACGATTAAGAATGAGTGAAAAAACTCTTTGAGATGCTAGGTCTGATGATGATGCGTCCTTGAATAAAATTGATATGGTTTCCTAAGAGGCCTAAGTCTCAGAGGTGATGGTGGTGGCTGGTAAGCATGCTCCTAATCTATGTGAAATCCTTCCACCGATGGAATCAAGGGGTCCCAACGCACCTGAAAGAGGCCATATGGATCCACAATCTCCCACTAATCCTGATAAGTCATCAATTCATGGTATGAAGGAGGAGGAGTAGCCTAGCTAGGCCCAGGTTGAAGCCTCCATTCCAGCACACCGGAGTCATAGGGATCCGGGTAGTGCTGGGTAGGTGGTACTATGGTATCAAAAGTCGGAAAGGTTGGCTCAATCACCTCTTGGATTTCAGATGTGTTATCTTCATCATATGGATCCAGCCTGTGCACCAATCATAAGGAGGACTAATATTCCTCGGAGGAGAAAGTGAATTTGGGGCTGATAAATTGAGATCCTAATTAGAGGTCTTTGGCTTAGCCTGTGGTACCACTTGTCTGAGCTCATGCACCTCCACTTCCACAGTATTAATTTGAGCACAAAGATTGCTCACACTAGCTGTTACCGACTTCAAAGCTAATTGGATAGCGTATTGAATCATTCTTGGGATGTCCTTAGCTATCTTGTGTAAGCGCTCCTCATTGTGGTGAACCAGTTGAGCAAACTTAAGTAACCCACTCGAAGCATTATCAACCGAAGGGCCCATATGTGTGGTATCTAGCACTTTATGAGGAGGAGATAAAATATCCGCATGATCATGAGCTACATCCTCAGCATGTGCATTGCCAGCCAAGGCACTTGGAGTGTGACCAAGGTATTTCTTCTTGACATGTGGAGCATCTTTGTCCCGCTTTATGTCCAAGTGAACCATGTTAATAGCTTGGATAATCTTGTCCAATAGTCAAAATAGAGGGCAATTTTCCTGGAAGCACATAAGGCATATCAGAATAGGGAAAGCCATGGAGGTGGACTCGTGTCTAGCTCTACGCTTGAGTTATTTGTCAATGATTTCCCCTTCATGTATCAGGAGGCTAGACATGATATATGCAATGAGAATGGCCACCTCTACAGTTACTTTAGTAGTGTGACTAGTTGGGATGAGTCGTGTCCATACAAAATCCAACCACATCTGAGCTTCAAACTTAAGATATAACCGATAGATGTTTCCTTTTGAGATAGACCAAAGGAGTTCTGTTGGAGATGATACTATCAACCCACTCGTACTGGTCTTCCTTTGTAGCCAAATATTCCAAATATCTCGACACCAGAATTGGTTCATCACCCCATATAGAAAAATGGATGGTTGCTAGGGTAATATTCACTTCCTTGCCCCTCACTAAAACTGAATCAAGGCACGGTAGCTTGCTTGTTAGGCTTTTATGCTTTAGAATGTCTTGCCTAGCCCAATAAGAGGCATAGAACTCCTGTACCAACTCAGGGAAATATGGGCCATGGGTTTTGGAAAAGTGATCCCGTATCCTTATATGAAACTTTTTGGGTATGCTCGGGAAATCACCTTTAAAAGCTTCCATATCAAACCCTTTCTCTTCCAAGAATGGCCGCTTTTCCCGAAACTTAAGATAGTATACTTCCATCCCCTCCAGGCCAAACCGGATTTTTGATTCGAATAGTTCCTCATCTTGCCCAGGGGTAACTAGAATCTCAGATGTTAAAGTTTGATTTGTAGCATGGTGCTTTGGACGATGCTTATTAGGGGTCATCTTCCTGCAAAAGGATGTTAGTGGCAGGAACCATGCTTATACTCACCATATGCTTGCATGCTTGAATTAAAAAGAAGAAAACACTACAAGAACTTAACAAATCAAAATAAATTGGAATGCAAAGAAGAAGAAAAACACAACAGGTAACTGTAGTACTATGCAATTCATATGCAGACCGCACCAGTCGAAGTGCATATCGCATGTTGTTTGCACAGGTTAATAAAAACCTGAGTGGATTTTTCTTTGGGGTGCAAAGGCTGGTGTGATTCTCACCATCCAATGTGCATATCGCACTAAGATTTGCCCCCTCAATCCAGTGAACTGGCAATAATTTTAGACAAGGTGCAAAGCCTTGTGCGTGTCACACGTAAATATCTGCACTTCACATGCAAAATGCACAAGGAAACAGATGGAAATTTTCAATTCCTTGTCTTTTTTTGTTTTATGCATATGATTTACAGAGCAATATGTGTGGAATGCACTGGAAACAAGCACCATACTAATAATTTCTCAACAAGGCTAAACATCATATAACCAAACCAAATCATCCAGGTACTCAGACTTCCCTAGAATCTTTCAACACAATTCCAAATCAATGAATAGGCTCAACGATTTCCCTTAAGAAGGATGTAACCCCATCTATCATTGGGAACATCAAGCCTTCAATTACAAGACAGGAGGCACATTCAATCAACAATAATTTCAAACCCCCCAACCAAGAACATTATCCCACAAAGTATATCTAATTCAACAAAACATGGGCACAATGGTAGTAAAAATATCAGCCCCAATCATCACTTTAAACAAAAACCTTATGAAGATGACGATTTGCTCTGAAGAATAACGTCACCCAATCTATCATAAGGTCAAATCATTCACCAAAACAAGTGGGTTACTCAGACTTTACCCCAAAACATAAATTTTCAAGGCTAAAAATCACAACAAATGATATTCATAAACATACCATCAAGTTCTACCAAGTTAATCCTAAGAAAAATCAATAATATACCCCAAAATTGGGGACCCAAAATTGTCGGATCTCACCCTAAACCAACATGGAAGAATAAATTAGCATGCTTCACAATATGAGTTCCCAATCACTACAAAAACAAGTATTTAATGACAGAGAACTTACCACTAGTGAAGATTAGAGGGTAGGGAGCAAAAATTGGAGCTTTTGAAGAGCCAACAATGGAGACCCAATATTCCAATGGAAAATAATGGCGGCGACTGGGTGGTTTGGCAGTGGTGAAGATAGTGGGTGAGAGAGGAGAATATTTTAGTAGAAGATTGAGGGATTTTTGGATGATTTTTAGAGAGAATTGTGGAGGTTTTGTGAGGAATATGGAAGAAAAGAAGAAAAAAAGAGAAAGGTTACTGGGTCAGTCTCCAGGTTAGGTCAGTTAATGGGTAGGTCAAACAAAATTTTAAAACTTACCTTGGTGTACCACACGACCTTTCGCTCCCTGTTTTGGTGTTCCACTTAGTTATTTTTCCACTCCAGGCATTCCTAAAACACACCAAAAACAAAAAAAGGTAACAAAAATAAAGTAATGACACTTGGATTGCCTCTCAAGAAGCGCTTGATTTTACGTTGTGGCTCGACAATAGTACCTTAATCCTTAACCATTCTCCAAAAGCATGCCAATCTGATTAGCGTGGCCCCATCCCAAGAAAGGGAATTGCTCCTTCAACATCCTCATAGCATTATATTATTGCCAAGGTGGAAACCACAAAGGCTTGGGTACCTCTTTTATCACAAACTCTTCATGGGCATCCACAAGCTTTCCCTTAATATTAATGACGGACACTACTCGAAGCTCATCTGGTGGTTTTATGGGTTGGCCTATATTAAAGGTCACCTCTTCGATTCCAACCTGGAACTTGAGTTCCCCAATTTGCACTTCAATCAAAGCTCTCATGGTTGCCAATAATGGTCGCCCCAATATGATGGGCACCTCAAGATCCACTTCACAATCCAAGATAACAAAATTGGCGGGTAGGATGAACTTGTCGACTTTGATCAATACATCAAATAAAATCCCTATCGGCCATTTGATACACTGATTGGCCATGACCAATCTCATTAGTGTAGGCTTGAGAGTACTCAAACCTAAATTCTTGAATATAATGAGAGGCATCAAGTTGATACTTGCCCCTAGATCACACAAAGACTTCCAGAACACAAACACCCCGGTAGTTCAAGGAATGGTGAATGCACCTGGGTCTTCCCTTTCATAGAAATATTACTTGTCATCACAACACTACAACTGTGTGATATTTCCACCATACCAACATCAACTACATGCTTTTTCTTGAGAAGCTCCTTCATAAACTTTGCGTACCCAGACATTTGCATTAACGCATCTACCAAAGGAATGTTTATGGATAGTTTGCTAAAAATATCCACAAACTTTTTGAATTGGTTCTCCTCTTTCTTCTTGGTCAAAATTTGCAGGTATGGAGGTGGTCCTTTTGGTAGTGCCTTTGGTACACTTGGAATAGTAGGAACCTCCTCTTCTATATTGATAGTAACTTGAGAAGGAGACACAACCTCATCCTTCTCTTCACACATATCCTCATCGTTATAGCTTGCGTTGGGTGCACTAGGCTTCACCTCAACCATAGGATTTTCATCCACTTCATTCTCAAGAACAATCTCCTCTTCTACTTTATTATTTGGATCTTCAACAACCTCATTAGATGGCTTCTTCACCCCACTACACATTCATCCACTCCTAGTGACAATTGCCATAATATGGCCATCATTCTTCGAGTTCACCATAGTGTCACTTGGAAGTTTCCCCTTCATTCGAGGATTCATTAGTGAGGATAGGTGATTTATTTATGCCTCAATATGTTTGATAGAATCTTAGTTTGAGCTTACCGTTTGATGAAGAGTTGACACTTCGCTCTTTCGATCCTTCACCCCACTATCTATTGACTCAACCTTTTTCAAGACTAGAGATAACATATCTTTGATTTTCAAATGTCCGAGGTTGCTCACAATGGGCTGATATGCATGGGCATTGGCCTAAGGTGGAGGCACATAAGGATTTTAACTCTGGTGATTATATCGATCACCTTCCCTCTCATGATCTCTCTAATTGCCTTCATGCTCTTTATCTTTGATCCAACCTTGATTCTCATCCCTTGGGCGCCAATACCCGGGTCGAGAACTCGCTGATAGATAGAAAATCATCCCATCCACAATAGTAAATACATCCTTATCATTTAGCTTTAAGCTCAGGAGTACTAACAACATTCACACTCTTGGTATTACCAGCCCCCATCATGTGTTTGGCCAAAAGATTAATTTGCGTTAACATCTTGGTCATAGTTTCATCTCTCTCCTCCTCTTTATGGTGCATTTCATTTTTCTAAATAGATGAGGTCACACCTGTGGAAACATGTGGCAACACCATATGGTTGGTCCATGAATTTTCCACCCGCAAGGTTGTTGGCAACAAATTTGTTAATTAAATTCAAGGCCCTATAAAAACTTTGGAGGAGCATATTATGCGGGAGTCCATGATTGGGAGATAGCAAGAGCTTCTTTTTAAACCTTAGCTATGCTTCATGCAATGGCTCATCAGGGATTTGGTGAAAGTTTATGATGTCGTCCCTCAGTTACATCATTCTAGAGGGAGGGAAGAATCGCACCATAAAAGCTTCTATCAATCCATTCCATGTGGTGATTGAGCCTTCTAAAATCTCTTCTAACCATGTCGTCACTTCTCCCACGAGGAAAAAAGGAAATAAATGAAGTTGGATGAACTCTTGAGGGATGTTTTTAAAAATAAAGAGCTGACATATCTCAATGAAGTTCTGGATATGCCTATTTGCATCCTCATGTGTAGTCCCTCTGAAAAATCCTTTTAATAAGGTGGAGCATGGTGCTTGTAATATGAAACACGACGTTGGCAACTGTGGGAGGTAGGAAAATTACACCTACCCCACCTTGAACTATGGGTTCAGGAGCTACATCCATGAATCCGTCTATGCTTTTATTGTCGCCCACTTCGCTCATGGGTGCCCTGCTCAATAATCAAAAACAACAAAACAAAGTAAAAATGAATAAAAACTCATAAAGTGATTTCAAACGTCAATCAAAAGGCTACTCAAAACCCATTCCCAAGCAGTGATGCTATTTTTGATAATGCTCAAACACACTCTCCCATAGGAGGTGATAGCGATCGTTAGAGGAAAAATAAAATTCATATTCCTGACGAGAGTCAAGGTCGATCCTGCAGAGAATAGTTATGATGAGTCACCAAGAAATTATTGTATATCAATCAAGAAGAGAGTAATTGTTCAAATATCATAAAAATTAAATTGGGGGAAAAGAGGGAATTGGGAATATGTCACAATCGCAATGTTTAACAAGAAAGTAAAGTAAGCAACGAGTTTGTAATCAAATTAGAGGATGACTAGGGGTATGTTTCCAATGGGATACAAATATGGGTTGGGGTGCTTGTTCAATTAAGCAAATTTTTAATAAACTATATGGGTAGCATTGGTTATAGTTATGTTTGTCTATCTCTCAATATTTTAAGCATATTTCCCATGGTATTTATTTAAGCACCATGGGTTTAATACAAAACAACCAATACAAGCTTAGAAAAGTCATATTATTTCTATCTTAGACTCTTAAATGGGTGTTTTCCAGTGAATTGAGCTATTGCTAGCCTCAATCTAGGTGGAAATCCCAAGTACCTACTATTGAATTCTCACCCAAAATCATGAACTTCTCTTTCAAGCAAGAACACAACCAAGTAAGTTCAATTAATGTTTACAACCATCAATTTTAGAGTTAAAACATGGAGAATTCAATAGAATTGTATCTATTTTGAAATAATAAGCATAATTAAACAAGACCTATACCCAATTTCAAATACTCATCATACACATACCCTTAGACAAGAAAACTAGCCACTCATGCTAAGGAAATAAGATATTATACCAATTGGGTAATTCAAATTTCCATTCATTGTGCTAATATCAAATATCTAAGCTCAATTTGTACAATAATGGTGGATTCATAACGTAGAAGAAGATAAATAACAAGTACACCTCTATCTTCCTTGGGAACCTTTCTTAATGGAAAACTATTGAATAATGTGTCAAAATTTCCTGAGTACAATGCCCAATTTGGGTTTCAGAAGCTTCCAAAAACATCACATGAAATTGGACAAAAATGCCCCTTGGGCATGGTGTGACATGATATGCGGCATGATGTGCAGTCGCACCATACATTGTGCATATTGCACAACTCCTATTCTTGGACCAGTGACTTCAAGTTATGTTCGTGTGTCATGCAAAGGTAGGTGCGGTCCACACCAACCATTGTGCACATCACACGGTGGCCGCACCTCTTGGCATATTCTTCTTCTCTTTTGATCACCTTCACACTCCAACTTCTTTTGATTTCTTTTGGGTCTATATTCTTGTTTTCTACTTGTGACCAAAGGCAATAAGAACCTCTAAATCTTATAAAAACATGACAATAATCTATGAATAAAGGCTTAATAAGTTGATAGATTACCAACTTATCAGGAATGCCCAAGCCTACACTAATGAGGTTACTCATGACCAATAGGTCCATCAAATGCTTGGTAGGAATCCTATTTGATGTACTGATCAAAGTCAACAAGTTTATCCTACTCGCTGATTTTGTTGTCTTGGATTGTGTAGTGGATCTTGAGGTGTCCATCATATTGAGGCGACCATTATTGGCAATCATAAGAGCTTTGGTTGATGTGGAACTTGGGGAACTCAAGTTCCAGGTTAGAAGCGAGAAAGTGGCATTTAATGTATGCCAACCTACAAAGCCACTAGACGAGTTTTGAGTAGTGTCCATGATCAATGTTCAGGGCAAGTTGGTGGATGCCCATGATGTGTTTGTAAAGAAAGAAGTACTCGAGCCTATGATGTTTCCACCTTGGCAACAAAAAATGCTATAACGGTGTTGATGGAGCAATTCTTTTTCTTGGGATTGGGCCACGCCAATCGCATTAACATGCTTCCGGATAATGATTAAGGATTGAGGTACTATCATTGAGCCATGACATAAAATCAAGTGCTTCTTGGAAGGCAACCCAAGTGTCTTTACTTTTCATTTTTATTACCTTTTGTTGTTTTTGATGTGTTTTAGGAATGCATGGAGAGGAAAAATGAGTAAGTGGAAAAATAAGACAAAAAGGGATGTGCGGAAGGCCGTGCAGTTTGCACAAGCAGTTGTGCATGTCGCACGGAGCACTACACCTCAAAATAGTGAACTGTGAAAGAAAATTAAAATTGGAGGTGTCATGCGATGGGCTGTGCATTTTACACCACCCATTGTGCAAGTCACACCTTCATCGCGTCACAAGTCAGAAAGCTGGGCAAAAATTGGGTAAGAAATAGGTTGGTGCAAAGCAATGTGCGAGCCGCACTTTGGCTTGTGCGAATCACATATCGCGGCGCATCAAAGTAAGTTTTAAATTTTTGTTGACCTACCCATTGACCAACCCTACCCAGAGACCAACCCGGTGACCTTTTTTCTTCTTTTAAAATTGCCACCCCCACTCATTCTCTCCCATATTCTCACAAAAACCTCCATAACTCCCTCTCAAATCCTCCAAAATCCCTGAAACTTCCACCAAAATCTTTCCCTCTCTCAGTCAATCTCTCCACCATCGGTTCTTTGCCTGGTTTTTGCTGTTGATTTCCAGTCAAAATTATGGGTCTCCATTATTGACACTTCAAAAGCTCCAATTCTTACTTCTCTTCCTCTAATCTTCACTTGTGGTAAGTTCTTCGATGTGAAATACTTATTTTTATAGATATTGGGAACTCATATTGTGAAGCATGCTCATTAAATCTTCCATGTTGATTTTGGGTGAGATTCAGAATTTTCGGGTCCCCAATTTTTGTGCTTATTGTTGATTTTTCTTAAGATTAACTTGATAGAAATTGATGTGATGATGATGTATGTTGTTTGTGGTAATTTTTAGCCTTAAAATTTCATGTTTTGGGTAAAGTCTAAGTAACCCACTAGAGTTGATGCATGATTTGGCCCTATGATAGATTGTGTGACGTCATTCTTAAGGGAAAATCATCATCTTCTCAATATTTTTGTTGAATCATGATGTTTGGGGATGAAATTGTTACTACCATTGTGCCTATGTTCTGTTTCGATTGAATATGCTTGTTGGGAATGTGTGGCTGAAGGGTATACAATTATTGTTGATTGAATGTGCCCCCTGATTTTTAATTGAAGGATTGATGTTCCCATTAATAGACGGGTTAACATCTTTCTTAAAGTAAATTTTAAGCCTATCCTTGATTTTGAATTGTGTTGAACGATCCTGGGGAAGTCTGAGTACACGATGATTTGTTTTTTATCATGTTATGTTTAGCCCTATTGAAATAATTGGTATGGTGCTTGTTGCCAGTGCATTCCACAGGTATTGATCTATAAATCACATGCGTAACACACAAGAAGACAAGGAATTGAAAAATTCCATCTGTCTCCTTATGCATTTTGCATGTGAAGCACAAATCTTTACGTGCAAAATGCTTGAGGCTTTTCACCTTGTTGAAAAATGTTGTTAGTTCACTGATTGGAGGGGCGAAGGATTGTGCGATATGCACTATAGCTGGTGTGAATCGCACAAGCCTGTTGCACCCTTAAGTAGAATTCAACCAGGTTTCTACTAGCTTGTGTGAAACCACGTGCGACACGCACTTCTCTAGGTGTGGTCCGTAAGTGAATCGCACAAGGCAACAATCACCTGATGTGTTTTTATCTTCTTTCCATTCCATGTTTTTTTTAATTAGATAACTTCTTTTAGTTTCTTCTTTTAAAATTTTCAAAAATGCAAAAATATTTTTCTTTTGCTTTGAGTACTCATAATCTCCATGTGCAGACTATGACTTCTAGCGGGGTAACACATGGCGAAGCTCATGAAGGGAACAAGATCCTCCCTCCTCCACTTCCACCTCGAAGGGTAAATGACAGCCCCACCTATTACTCCAACACTTACTCTTGCAAAAGTCTTGGAGGAGGAGAGAATTTGTTTTGGGGTTGATGGCATGAAGGCCATCTATGATCGTGACAAGAAAAAGCCCTTCAAAACGGAGCAGAGTTTCAACTTGGTAGAAGTTGGGGATAATCTACCCAACATCCTCGAATAGTTCACTAACTAACAGTGGCACCCATTCCAAGAGGTACCCGGAGACTATAAGGAGGTGGTTCGGGAATTCTTTGCCTCTTATCAAGCCATGCAGGACTCTAAGGGGTATAAGGGCAAAATAGAGAACTTCCCTAATTTGGAGTCAGTCATTGTTTAAGGCAAGGAAGTCTGCATCACTCTGGATGCTATGAATTCCATCTATTAGAGTACCCCAATTGAGCCTGTGCCTACACTTATGGCTAAGTTGATTGCTATCTAGAAACCTCTTGCTTGGGGTGCTCCTATTATTTCTCCTAACACTCCTATTTGGATCACTATGGGGGGCAATATTTCAAGATGGACTCTGTACTTTGAGGCCTGTCTGTGGTATGATTTCGTCCACTCCTGCTTCTTGCCTTCTAAAAATAACTAAAAGGTCACCCAGGATGGAGCCATTTTGGTAGCCTCAATTATAGAGGGGGATCATATTAACTTTGGGGAAATCACAGCTTTAGTGATAAAGAGGAAAGCACGTAGGGGTGGTGACACATTCCCTTACCCTGTGCTCATCATCAAGCTTTATACAAAAGCATGCATCTCTTATTTTAGCTGTGACACTCCTACCCCTGCCACTGGCATGTTGGACCTTGACAGGAAAACTAACAGGGATGTTCCTAGGTTTAAGGGGTGCATAATGCAGCCCCTTGAGGATTTTGAGGTTGGAGATTCAGATGTTGAGCATACTGCTTCCTCTCCTTCTAGATAAGGTTCAAAAGAACCTACTCCCATGGTGTCAGGAAATCCTACAGCTGCTACACCACAAGGACCCCCACCTATTTCATCAAGATTGACAAAAGAGGGGCTCCATAAGATGGTTAACCTAACCTATAATCATGATAGGTAGTTGATCGACTTAGCTAACAAGCTGTGCAGTTTGATTGAGAAGGCTGTAAAGAAGGCCATGAAAGTGGTGTTGGATAATATGAGCAAACTGTGCCAGTAGGTAGATGTCATTGAAGGGGCTGTGAAAAATATCCGAAAAGTATTTTGATAAGGCAAAAGGGAAGGCCCCAGTTGATGATGCAGACTTGAGTGCCTTGAATAAGGCCATGACTCAGCCCTGACATACTCCCGGTCCCTTGGATGGTCTCTTTGCTGCATATGCCAATGATAATGAGGAATTAGCTGATGATCAAGATCTAGTGCTCTAGGATGCTCTCAGAGCATTGAAGCTCACTTTGCATTCCCGCCGAAGAGGGGCAGGCCCTAGTTCAGAGGCAGCAAATGATGAGTAGCTATACAGGGAGTTGTTGCACCCTTTCATTCTTCTTTGAGCTAGGAGCACTGATGGCAATGCTTATTTCCATGGGGGGAGGTGGTGCTTATTTGATTGTGCTATGGTTGCCCATGTTGGGCCTTGAGATATTTTATTTCCGTTGTTAGTCCTTGATATTTTTATTTCCCTGCTAGACAGTTTTATTTGGCCCTTGTCGGGCATGTGTTGGATAATTGTTTTATTTCCCTCGCTGGGCCTTTTCCTTATTTAATTTTATTGATTCGTTCTTAATTGTGCCCTTGTCGGGCTTGATGTTTATTTTTTGATGGTTTGGTAATATTGCCGGGATGGTCTTACACAATTCTATTATTTCACTACCTGTGCTTTGCAAATGTGCTTAGTGCCTACGCCGAGGCTTGATTTCAATTGATTCACGAGCACTAAAAGCCTTTGATCACCTTGTTAATAGTAAATTAGTGAATAAACTCTGAGGTTTTTCTTCATACCACGATTCTTTTCATAAGGAGCAAAATGTTTTCTTTTATTTATTTCCCTTTTGTTTATTTTTGTGTCTAACTGGGTTGGTGTTCCCTATGATAGATTGATAGATGACTTTCATAAGGGAAAATGCCAAGGTTTAGTTTAAATTTGAGTCTGTGATTTGCTTGTCTTAAAATGGGCCCACCAAAAATTTTTCTTGGCAAGAAGTTTTTGAAAATTAAAGAAAAAAGGGAAAATGATTTTGAGTAAAGCATTCTCTTGTCATGACTTGCACACTCCTTCTTTGGCTTGATCAATTCACAAACGAGTATGTAAAGAACTCGGAATAGCTTGTCAAAAGTCATTTGTCCCAATTGATTTTGAGAATCATCTGAAATTCTTGTGTTGTGGTGCCTTGTGTGGTAAGGCTATACCTAGTTCTTGTGTGCATGTGTCATTTAGAACTTGCCTCAAATGTGATTCAAGGCAAAATTCTAGATGTCACCGAGCTTGGAAGATGACCTTAGGCCCTTATTTTGAACAACAACTTCACCCAAATTGACTTCCCTTTACATTGATCCTAATAAGTCCCTTTGAGCTTGTGACTTTTCTTTGGCACTTGGTTGATACCTTGAACCTTTTTGGAACCTAAATTTTTGCACCCTTACTCGTAATGGCTTGAAAGTGAAACATAGGTTAAAAGCCTAAGTTTGGGGGGGGGGGGGGAATTGAAATGATAACATAGGCAAATGCTTAAGTTTGGGGGTGTATGTACTAAGATGGATAAGAAAAGGAGTTATGCTTTAATGCAAGGTAGCACCTTATGCTTTAATTGAAAATTTCTCCAAAATGCCTAATGAAAGAAATAAAGAAATTGGTGCTACCAAGTGAAAGTAATAAAGGGATGTCAAATGATCAAGTTTGAAGGGAAAGCTTGGGTTGTGTGAGAGAGAAATAAGGTGAAGTCATTGTTTGAAAATGTGAGCGGTGTTTGAAATGATCACAAGGAGCGTTATGGAGATTTAGTCACTTAAGCCAAATGCAATCCTCACCTTAATCCTAGCCAATATCGTAACTCGCAAGTCCTTTGTGATTCCGAGCTCGATAACTCTACATTAGTGGCAAATTACATGAAGGGCAAGCCTATGGTTTGATATGTGTACATTTGAACTTCTTTGAGAGAGTGAGAGTCTTTTGGTTCTCTTATAATCCCTTTTGTCTTGTGAATTGCATGATTGTGAGTGGGATTCTCTTTTATGGCGAGTGGCATCGCAAACTTAAAAGAAATGATAAAGTATCTGTTTTAATTGAGAGGAATGAACGAGACAAGTTGTGTGGCGAATCTTGAGGCAAACCTTGATGGTCCATGCAAATGACTTGAGAAGCTTGATCTTGTTTTAAATGGAGAATTCCCCTATTTTTGAATGAGAAATGAAGTACTTTTGATGAATGATTTGGAATGATTAAATTGCCTTGAGAATGTATTGGTCCAAATTGAGATGAGCATAGTAGTTCAGTCTTTTTGTTTTTTATATTTATTTTTTATTTTTCAGAGTTAGAGTAATCTTGTGTGTAACCCATATATTTTAATGGAAATAAGAACACCATTCAACCCAAATATCTATCGAATGTATATCTTTGCCAACTTCTCCGCATTATAGGTTACCTTCAATGGTGCAAAATAGGCTGATTTGGTCAATCTATCCATAATCACCCAAATGGAGTCAAACTTCTCCAAGGTCTGAGGCAAACAAACCACAAAGTCTATAGTGATACATTACCACTTCCACTCAGGTATATGCATCTTTTGTGTCATACCACCTGGTCTCTGGTGCTCATACTTCACTTGTTGATATTTCAAACACTTAGCCACAAACTCTCTTCATTCTACACCACCAATAATGCTATTTTAAGTCCTGATACATCTTGGATGCACCCAGATAAATGGAATATCTCGAATTGTGAGCCTCCTCTATGATCAATCTAGTCAAATAAAAAAGCCCTCAGAACACAAATATAACCCTTGATCCTCAAAACACCCTCTGGATCAAGAATGGCTTCCTTATCTTTACACTCAGCACCTTGTACCGAATGATTTACAAATTTCCATTCTCAAACTTTTCATCCTTAATCTTCTCCTACAATGATGAGCGTGTCTCAACCAAAGCAAGAACTCTACCAGGCTCAGAAATATCAAGTCTCACAAAGTTATTGGCCAACCACTGAACATCCATAGCCAAAGGTTACTCCTGAGCCATCAACAAAGCAAGACTACCCATACTCACTGCCTTCCTACTCAAAGCATCCACCACCACATTTACCTTGCCTAGATTATAAAGTGTAGTCATGTCATAGTCCTTCAGCAACTTGAACCACCTACCCTATATCTGATTCAGATCCTTCTGATTGAAGATATACTATAGGCTACAATGATCAGTGTACACCTTGCAATAAACTTCATACAAGTAATGCCACCATAACTTTACCACAAATACTACCGCCACAAACTCTAAATCATGAGTGGATGATTCTCACAATTCTTCAATTGCCTCAAAGCATAGACTAACTTTTAATTTTTGCATCAAAAACCCACCAAGTCCAACCCCCGAAGCATCATAGTACATTGTAAAACCTTTACCTTCCACAGGTATGGTCAAGATAGGAGCTAAAGTCAACAAAGCCTTGAGCTTTTGAAAGCTCTCCTCATACTCATCGAACCACTGAAAAACAATATTCTTCTGAGTCAATTTGGTCAAAAGAGCTACAATAGAAGAGAAGCCATGTAAGAACTATTTATACTAGCTAGCCAAACCAACAAAACTCCTAATATCAATAGGTGAAGTAGGCCTGACCAATATTAAACCACCTCAACCTTGGATGGATCGACCATAATACCATCCTTGGACACAATATGTCACAAAAATGCCATAAAACTAAGACAAAACTCACACTTTGAGAACTTACCATACAATTTCTCATCCCTCAACCTCTGTAGCATAATCCTCAAATGCTTCACATAATCCATCTCACTCTTCGAATACTCCAAGATATCGTTGATGAAAATAATCACAAAGGAATCAAGATATGGCTAAAACACCTATTCATCAACTCTATAAATGGTGTTGAGGTGTTAGTCAACCTGAATGACATCACCAAGAACTAAACATAACCATACTGGGTCCTGAAAGCAATCTTAGGGATATCCAAATGCCTAATCCTAAACTGATGGTACCCCAACCTCAAGTCAATCTTTGCAAACACCAAAGAACCTTGAAGTTGATTAAATAAATCATCAATGCACAAAAGAGGATACTTATTCTTGATAATTACCTTGTTCAATTGTTGATAATCAATACATATGTGCATAGACCCATTCTTTTTCTTCACAAATAATACCGGAGCACCCCAAGGTGAAAGGCTTAATCAAGCCCTTACTTAATAAATCCTGATGCTGGTCCTTCAACTTCTTCAACTCAGTCTGAGCAATCTTATAAGGTGGAATGGAAATTGTCTTAGTGTTCGAATCTAAGTCAATAGCAAAATTGATGTGTTTGTCAAGAGGAACACCTAGAAAATTCATAAGAAATGCATTCGTAAACCCTCTCACCACCCTCATTGACTTCAAGGAAGGTTTGTCAGCACTAGTATAATGCACATACTCCAAATAAGAAAGACACCCTTTCTCCACAATCTGCTAAGCCCGATGAAAGGAAATGACGCTCTTAGAATATGAATCCTAAGTACCCTTCTACTCCAACCTCGGTACACCCGGCATAACTAAAGTAACTTCTTGGAACGATAATCCATAATAGCAAGACACAGAGAGAGCCAATCTATACCTAAAATAACATCAAAATTTACTATATTTAGAATAGTCAAATCTGTCTAAGTATTGTACCCCAAAAAAGTCACAACAAAGGATCGATACACATGATCCACCACTAAAGAATCACCTACTGAGGTAGCAACACAAATTTATATAATAAGGGACTCACACACTAAATAAATACATGAAGCAAAATACACAAAAATATATGAATAAGTAGAACCAATGTCAAATAATACTTAAGCATGCTGATGGAAAATTATGATGATACTTGTATTAACAGCATTAGAGGCCTCTACCTCAGGTTTACCCAGGAATATGTAATAATGACCATGTTCACCCATGAACTGATTAAATCCTCTACCACTACCATAGGTTGCCTGGGTTCCACCTCTGACACTGATAAGTTAGTCATCGACCTACTTATTTAGTTCTTAAGCATAAATTATTGCCTCAATCTTGTGGTATTTAGAAGGATTTTATGCCTTTATTTTGTCATATCCTGGCATTCTTAGGATTTGAGGATGGGAGAGGATTTAAACCCAAATATGCAATGAAAGGAAGGAAAAAGACTGAGCCAAAAGTTAAGAAAGAAAGCCAAGTGAAGAGAAGAACAAAAGTGAAGAGAAGAACAAAAGTGAAGTTCCTTGATTGAAAGTCGCGTGAGACTTGCATGCCGCAAGTCCTCACCTGCAAAATACAAGAGAAGAACAAGAGCCTGGCAAATATTTCTAGAACCCTTATGTCACAAATCTAGACCTGTGACCGCAAGTGAGGCGCAAGTGTAACACTAGTTGGCTGAAGGGCAATTTTGTCCAAATTTTCTTAGCTTATTTGGAAGTTTCTAGTGATATTTTGGGGATATGTGCATAGTATTTTTTACATAAAATTTTCCAGATTTGGATATTGTATTGGAGTACACATAGACAAGTACACTAGAGATTCTCCTTCTTCTTGCTTATTGAAAATTCCATTATTGACATTGAAAGATTGGATTTGGATTGAATTACTTATTAATGGGAGGAATTAAAGTTAACCCAATTGGTATTATCTCTTTTCTTTTGATTATGAGTAGCTAAATTCCCATCTAGGTGTGTGTGCATGATGGGTGTATAAATTATTATTGGGTGTTAATTATTTGTGATTTAAATTGATTATTAAGTGTGGATCCATTGAACCCTTTGAGTTTTAATTAAATAATTGATGGTTGCTAACATTGATTTAGACCTCTAATTTTTGTTTTGCTTGAGAAAGAAGGCTAAAGTTAGGTAATGATCCATGATAAGGATTTAGGATTTCCCATCTAAGGGTTAAGGCTAGAAATAGCTTAATCTACATAAGCTATTTGATTGTTTAAGTTGTGTAGACCTTGGGGTTTGAGAAAAATCCAAGGGAAATATGCTTATTGGTTGAAAAACAATTGGCATAGCTAGAACCAAGGCTATCCTCACTATAATTGTGATTAAGCCAAATAGTTAACCCTATTTGCACTTGCCCCATCAAAAGCACACCCCTAGTTTTCCTAACATGATAGTTCAACACATATGTTAACGTTGTCACTTGCTACTATTTATAATCACATGTTCACAACCTTCCCCCAATTTTACTTTCTTGTCCTATAATATAATGTACATGGTCTTGTGATTCAATTCATAAAATTTGGCTAATCTAACTCTAATTCTTATGGGATTTGACCCCGACTTATAGTTGAGTAAATATTTTGCATACAACCATGTACACCTCTTTCATTTGAGAGTGCCTGTAATGACCCTTCCAGTTATTTCCCGCTAGGATCGGTGGTTCATTGCCCTGGCCGTTCATTTGGTATTTATGTCCATTTCCCTATTTTAGAGCTTTAACCTATGAAATTGTTGACTTTAGTCAACATTCTTAGATAAAATACTCGAAATCAAATTCTGACAGTTCCGTTAGCTCCGGAACGTGGAGTTTGGTCAAGAAGGACCTCTAGTCAAGGCTTGAGAACTTTCGGTGTGGTTTTGTTTTACTTTTTTTGTTTTTAGTCTAGTTCGAGTAGGAAGTGTGACTTTGGTCAACTTTGTATGATCAGAACATCAAATTCAAAATCCCACAATTCCATCAGCTATGGCATATTGAGTTTGGGTTAGGTATGTGGTCGGTTTGGGTCCCAGGTGAGCTGGGCTCATTTTGGGTGTTTGGTTGGTTTTAGTTTGTGTTGATTTAGGTCAAAATTCCTTCAAAAAGACCTAGTATGGAAGTTTCATTGATTCTGTTAAGTCCAGAACATTATTTTCACTCTAATAACATGTTTGGTTTGTGAGTATCGGGTTGTGATTGTGCCCAGAATACCCCGTTAAGGTTTTCAGCTTAGTTGGTTTTCTGCAACCAGTGGCATTCAGTGCCAATGGCGCCCAGGAAGCACGATCACGCTAGCCTGCCGCCCGGCCTTCAGTGCAGTGGTGCCTTACCAACATGATAGTGCCTTGGTTCCTGCCTGCCCTTCAATGCAATGGCGCTCCTCCAGCACCAATGGCACCGCCTACCTTTGCCAGCCTTCAATGCGAATGTGCCCCTTTTGCGGGATAGCGCTGACCTGCGTCAAGGCCTATAAATTTCCTCTTCTTTATTTTTCCAGCCATTCTTTCAAAATTCTCTCAACTCTAAATCAGTTCCCCTCTCCTAAATTGACTCCATATCAATATAAGCTTTGGGGAATTCATTAATTTGACAATTAGTCTTGATCCCTCTTCGTTTTGGTAAGTTTCCTTCTTCCCCAAAAGCTTCTCTTCTTAAGCTAAAACTCTATTGATGAACTTCTTGAGCTTGAGTTTTGTTCTTGGTTTTAGTTGTTCAATTTAAGTCTGCACCCTCGTGGGTTTTGAGAATTCACTCCGTAGGCTTGCTTCATCTCATCGAGGTAGGTGAATTCTTACTTCAATTTCGGTTCTACTCTTGAAATTCCATCTTTAATCCGCCTTCTTTGTGGGCTGTTTTGAGCCCTTATTCTTGGCTAAATCCTTTTAATTTTGGAGCATGCACTCGTGGAAGTGTTGGGATTATTGTACATCTATCCGTTTCTGAATTCAGGTTGTTGGCTCTACAGGCCTGTTTGTGACCCAAATTTTTACTCAATTATACTTTTAGCAATATGGGTACCCCTAGCTTCGTGTTAATGTATATATTATGTTTTTGGTAGTTTGACTATTGTTCAGAGCTTCTCGAAGAAGTTCAAGCTTGGACATTGTCATTCTAGCAGTTTGTCATCGAACGACAAGTAGGTTACAGTTTAACTCTTCTAGAATTTGCATATATAAGATCTAATTGTACAAATTATCATCCTTGGGTTGGATTTATTAGCTTGGTACCCCAGACCTTGTCCGTTCCTTCATATTCATCTTATTTTTGCTTCTATGGTTGTAGTATTCATTATAGTTGGTAGTATCACCCTTGTGGTCCTGTGTCGCCTTGTATTTGACTTTGGACCATAGTTGGTGGGTTATTTGGGAATGTCCGCGAGTCCCGTACATCGATATTGTTATTATAGAGTTGGTTATATTTGTTGTAGAGCGATTGGAGTTATGCAAGGCCGATAGGTTAACTGTGAGCCGTTGGGCTGTTGTTTGTGATTGAGCATGTCATTATCATGCATATAAAGAGGTTTTCTACATATTTTACTATTGTTTTGGCTTCGGGCCTACTTTAAATGGATTTCTAAACCTTGGATGGCCTCGATGGCCCATTTTCGATAAAGATGGTTATAAATGGTTTGAAACAGATTTTCATGGATGTTCTTGGGGTAAGAAAGAGTTAAAGAGATGATTTATCACCTTTTTCATACTTATACTAGACTCGGCTGAGCTGTAGTGCTAGATATTGTCTTCTACTTATTTGAAATGATACTAGACTCGATCGGGTCGACCATCAGACTTGTTTTACTATAGTTTTAGACTCGGCTATGCTCTGGGCACCCTTATTGGGGTCTTTGAGACTGGATTTATTATTTAGTCCCGGATAGACTCTGGGCATACATTTTCAAGATTTGGCTACTAGCTTGGATCTAGATGGACTTCACACGATCATATTGAGGTTTTGATATTAGTATATGGTTGAGGACCTCCATGGACCTTATCGATCCAGACCAGGGGCTATGTGTCGAGTGTGCCGGAGGAGGGGTATATGGTGCAGTTGAGGAATACGGGCCGTGTCCTTCCACGGATCCTACTCGCTGGGCCTATAGGAGCTTGAGGGGGTACATACAGAGTTACTATCCCACTTAGTTTTTCACTATTGCATTATATCATTCATTTTCATGAGATTCCACTCTTGTTTGCTATTTTCTGAGGGTACACTCCAGTAGTATGGGATCTCAGAGGGTTTGTCTTCACTTTTATGTGTTCCTCGGGTGTATGGGCGCTCGTTGGGACTGTAGGTAGACTTATTATTATTCTATCGTATTTTTGGTTCTGATTATGGCTAAGTTCGGGTTCTCATTCAAGGTTTCACATTTGGGAGTTATGTTGTATATACTTCTACTTTCACTTCATGGTTATACTTGTATTATTGGCATGAATTAGTTTTTTAGTATTGGGTTTCATGCATGAGTTCATTTACTTGCTTTCCTCCGTTCCCTTTTTACTTGAGGTTACCAGTATACTGCCTAATTCTTAAAACTCTCTCTTTTATTTATTATTATTGCAAGGTGTAACATCCCGTATTCTGCATATACTAGTCCTATTCATATATCACTTGATAGCCTTGTTGTATAGGTGAGGGACCGAGTTTCTTATATGAGCAGTGATAGTTTAATGTGTATTGGGAGGTGTTGTAATGCCCTATTCAGTTCAGCACGTAAACGGCCAAGTTAACCTCGACAAAAGTATTTAAACTCGAGATTGTAAGGTTGTATTTGAGTAAATATTTAGGGTGAAGTTTTAAGTTAAAGCAAAAGGGATTAGAAATTAGAAAATAGAATAAAATAAGTGAGCTGCTTGCTTGACTTAACTAAGCTAGTAGGTGACAAGTAGGTGCATCACCTACTTTGACTTATTGACCAGCCTAAAGAACTAGGTAGGTGCATCACCTACTAAGACTATTTTGACTAGCTTAGAGGGCCAAGTACACCCATCACCCACTTGAATAAATTCTGGCCCAAAGAAGTGAAAGAAAGGGAAAGAATTGGCAGCCAAGGCCCAATAAGGTTAAGTCCAACAAAGCCCATGTAAAATGGCCAAGTAGGTGTATCACCTTCTTGACATTTTGTGGCTCAAAATGAGCAAGGAAAGTCGGCCAAAGCAGCCCCCCTTTAAAGGGGTTAAGACCAGCTCATTTCACTCATTTTAACTTGAAAAAAATAGATTTTAGAAGTTCTTTCTTTCTCTCTCTCTTAGCTTCACATAGCAGCCATAAAATACCATTAGGGTTCTTAAGTATTCTCCCTCTTTTCAAGCTAAGTTGAAGGGGAGTTCAAGCTCTTGAAGAAGTACAAGTTAGGAGGACAGATTTTCAGAATTTAAGGTAAAGTTACTGCCCATTTTTACCCCTTTTTATATGCAAGTTTGATGAAGAATTCTGTATGTGTTTGTGTCAAGAACCATGGGGTAGTGATTGGAATCCTTGAGTTAAAAATACTTTCTTATTATGTTGAAGGATGTTTGGGATTGTTTTAGGAGCGGTTTTATGTGTATATATTTGGGACAGCTTGGTGGAACTTGTAAAAGGGTGTGTGAAGTTGTATTGAAGTATGGAAGGAGGGTGTGGTAATACACCACTTAATTGGGTGTTATGTTAACTTGCTGCCTGCACACCTTTGTATGTTGTTTGGTATATGTTGTGAAGTCGGAAGAGCTTCAAGGGACCTTATGAGAAGGTCGTACAGTATGTAGATATGTTTAGAGGAGAAGAGGTGAAAGGAACACTCTTGGTTTGATCAATTACGAGCTTACTGCCTAGTTACTGATTTAGTGGGATCAAGTAGCCCAAATTGGTTAACTAGCTACTAATACTAGTTTTGCCACGTATTTCATTGTAGATAAATAATCTGAAAGGGGGAAGCTTAATTCGTTGTAATATCCGAGTTACACAACAAGGTATGTAAGGTTTCTCAGTTTCATATTCCTTGGCATGAACTCTTATATTTGTGTTGTTACCAACGAAGTGGGTTTCCTAGTAAAGGTACTTTCAACAGCAAGCTTTGTGAGTTATTCTCTAAGCCAAATGAGGTTCAGTGTATCATATAAGCTCCTAAATAGTACGTTGATGTTACGTTTGCTCCTTATATCATTGTTACTGCCTTAAGTGCATGTTCACATGTCTTCTACTACTGGTCCATAGTTTTGAGCTCAATAAAGGTTACAACCACCAAAGTAACAATCTCAAAGATTAAAGAAACTAAATGAAGTAATCTGTATATGTGTGGGTGGCAGCCCAGGGGTGAAAGCCTAGCATGGGTCGATCCCTATTTGTGTACTTATGGGTGGCAGCCTAGGGGCGAAAGCCTAGCATGGGTCGATCCCAATTTGTATATTTATGAGGGCAGCATCCCAGGGGTTAAATTGCCTAGCATGGGACTCCTCTTCTACCACTGATCAGTTGGTCACGTGTATTACATGCCTTACAATGATCATAAAGCAAAGAAGAGTAATCAAAGAACGTAATATACATGATTTCACAAGTGTAAGCAAATGTGATCTTCTGTTCTTATTTACATGTTTATGTACTGATACCTGATTCTATTTGAGCTCTTGTTTACATATGGGTTACTTTATGCCTTACATATTCAGTACATTCTCTCGTACTGACGTCCCTCATGGGGACGCTGCATTTCATGCCGCAGGCACATGTACTCTGGCTAGTAGACCTCCCCAGTAGGAGCACAGGACACTCGGCTGCTGTTGGTGAGCTCCAGGTTGATTTGGGGCTTTACCGAGTCTTTGGTATATATTTTGGGTATTGTATAGTTAAGGGTAAGGCGGGGCCCTGTCCCGACTTAAACTAAGTTTGTCTATCTTGTAGAGGCTTTGTAGACCAATGGTAAAGTAAAACTTAGTTATGTCTTTGCTCTTAACAGTTGTGGCCTCAATGGCCAGATCGTGTACATAAGTTTTGGGCCTATCTATGTTGGTCTTGTTATTCAGGCAACTTATCTATAGTCAAAGCTTCTTAATTGTCATAGTTATATGCATGATGAATCACAGGTTATAAGTTGGTTCTCTCGGGCCTTTAGGGCATCGAGTGCCTGTCCGTCTAAATGGAATTTGAGGCGTGACAAAAGTGGTATCAGAGCAGGTCATCCTAGGGAGTCTACAAAGCCGTGTCTATGTAGAGTCTTGCTTATGGGTGTGTTGTGCACCACATCTATAAACAGGAGGCTACGGGGGACATTTAGGAGTTGTCTCTTTTTCTTCATCTCTTAGATCGTGCAATAGAGCCAATGTTATAGGTTTATCGTATCTAACCTTTAAATTGTTTTTATTATAGCAAAAATGCCGGTTACTAGGAAAAGTAAGAGTACTGGTAAGCAAGTAGATGTGGCTACTGGAGAAGGGACCAGCAAATCACCACCTAGACGAGCTAATCAAAGTGAGGCTCAACTGTCTTCATCACGGACTTCCTCCACTCCTCCGTCTCCAGAAGAGCTAAGGAGGGCAGCAGCACCCCAAGAACCACCGGTTAATGCTACTGACCAAGATTTAAAGAATGCAGTCCAATTGTTGACTCGTATACTTGCTGGTCAAGGACAAGGGAAAACAGGTACTAGTGGTGCAAATAGGGAAGCTAGTGTGCGGATACGTGATTTCCTTAATTTGGACCCTCCATCATTCACCGGGTCAGATCCTAATGAAGATCCGCAAGACTTTATTGATCAAATCCAAAGGACCTTAGATATTATGCATGTATCTGGTAAGGAAGCAGTTGAGTTGGCAACATATAGATTAAAAGGTGTGGCTATATTGTGGTACGAAGCTTGGAAACAATCTAGGGGTATAAATACACCTTCAGCTAAATGGAAAGAGTTTAAAAAGGCATTCCTTGACCATTATCTGCCATTGGAGATTCGGGAGGCCCGTGCAACTCAGTTCTTAAATCTTCACCAAGGAAATATGAGTGTGAGAGAGTATAGTCTCAAGTTTAATTCTTTGGCCAGGTATGCTCCTAATGTAGTAGCTACTATGGAGGATAGAGTTCATCGTTACGTGGATAGATTGGATTCATTCCTTGTTAGGGATTGTACTATTGCTGCTTTGAACAAAGATATTGATATAGCAAGGATACAAGCTTTTGCAAAAAAGATGGAGGATCAAAGGCAAAGGAGAAGGACACAAGAGTCGGAAAGAGGGCAGGCCAAGAGGGCCAGATCTATGGGCCAGTTTACGCCATCCCAAGGTGAGTTTAGGCCTCGATTTTCTAATAGACTGTCTAGGCCATCATCTTCCTACTCTACAGCTAGCGCTCCACCTCGGTTTCAAGGGTCTAGGGCTAATCAATTTGGGCAAAGGAGTGAGAGTCAAGGCTCACAAGTAGCAGGGTACCAAGAACAGGGAAGTGCAACCCAACCAAGACCTCCTAGACAGTCTTGTAAACAATGTGGAAGAAATCATCCAGGTATATGTCGGCTCGGAACAAATGTTTGTTTTTGGTGTGGTACACCGGGACACATGATGAGAAATTGCCCTCAAAGGGGCATGGGTAGCATGGCACAACCTACTGGATCGATTGCTGCATCATCATCATCGGTGCCTTCTTTAGGTAGAGGGCCACAGGTGCCTGCAGGTCGTGGTAGAGGTGGTAGAGGAACTGCTAGTTCTAGTGGAGTTCAAAATCGTACATATGCTCTAGCGGAACGACAAAATTTGGAGGTTTCACCTGATGTGGTTACAGGTACATTGTCCATCTTTTCATATAATGTATATGCATTCATTGATCCAGGCTCTACACTATCATATGTAACTCCATTGATTGCTGGAAAGTTTGAAGGAACGCCAGAATTATTGGTTAAACCATTTGAAGTATTTACGCCAACTAGCGAGTCTATTATAGCTAGAAAAGTCTATCGTAATTGCATAGTAACTGTTTGTGACCGTAACACATTGGCTGACCTTGTTGAGCTAGATATGCTAGATTTTGATGTTATAATGGGTATGGATTGGTTGGCTTCATGTTATGCCATGGTAGATTGCCGAGCTAAGAGGGTGAGTTTCCATTTTCCAAAAGAGGCAGTCCTTGAATGGAAAGGTAATGTTGGGACACCAAGAGGTAAGTTTATTTCTTATCTTAAGGCAAAGAAAATGATGTCCAAAGGGTACATATGTCATCTAGTGAGAGTGAGAGATATAGATGCGGAGCCACTAGATCTTCAGTCTATTCCAGTGGTAAATGAATTTTCTGATGTATTTCCCGAAGAGCTTCCAGGTTTGCCTCCAGAAAGAGAGATAGAGTTTGGTATTGATGTGATTCCAGGTACTCAACCCATCTCCATCCCTCCATATAGGATGGCCCCGGCAGAATTACGAGAATTGAAGGAGCAATTAAAAGATTTGTTAGAAAAGGGATTCATAAAGCCTAGTATATCCCCTTGGGGAGCACCGGTTTTATTTGTACGCAAGAAAGATGGCTCATTGAGAATGTGTATTGAATATCGGTACAGGGTGCTAAGTGTTTCTCGAAGATTGATTTGAGGTCGGGTTATCATCAAGTAAAAGTTAAAGAGAAAGATATACCCAAGACAGCTTTCCGAACACGGTATGGTCATTTTGAATTTTTAGTTATGTCATTTGGGCTAACAAATGCACCAGCAGCTTTTATGGATCTGATGAATAGGGTGTTCAAGCCATTCTTGGACGTGTTTGTGATTGTATTCATAGATGATATCTTGGTCTATTCAAGATCAAAGGAGGACCATGCTAATCACTTGTGGCAGGTGTTACAGGTTCTTCGTGATCGTAAGCTATATGCAAAGTTTTCTAAATGTGAGTTTTGGTTAAAATCTATGGCATTCTTGGGTCATATTGTCTCTGATGAAGGAATAAGGGTTGATACTCAAAAGATAGAAGCCGTGAAGAACTGGCCAAGACCTACAACACCTATGGAGGTTCGTAGTTTCCTTGGGTTGGCAGGTTATTATAGAAGGTTCGTTGAGGGATTTTCCTCTATTTCTGCACCCTTAACAAAGCTAACACACAAGGCAACCAAGTTCCAATGGAGCGATACATGCGAAAGAAGCTTCCAGGAGCTGAAAAATAAGTTGACTTCTACACCTATATTGGTACTTCCAGAAGGCATAGAAGGGTATGCAGTGTATTGTGATGCATCGGGAGTGGGCTTAGGATGCGTATTGATGCAGCATGGTAAAGTAATAGCTTATGCCTCAAGACAGTTCCGGCCACATGAGAAAAATTATCCAACCCATGACCTAGAGCTAGCAGCGGTTGTATTTGCTTTAAAGATATGGCGCCACTACTTGTATGGGGTTCATGTTGACATATATACGGACCATAAGAGCTTGCAATATATCTTTAAGCAGAAGGATCTGAATCTGAGGCAGCGAAGATGGCTTGAGTTATTAAAAGATTATGATGTTGATATCTTGTATCATCCGGGGAAAGCAAATGTGGTGGCCGATGCTTTAAGTCATAGGACAATGGCAAACACCTATGGGCAGTCCATGGAAAGACAAAGAATAGCTAAGGATCTATACCAACTAGCTAGCTTGGGGGTTCGCCTTCTTGAATCTCAAGATGAAGGGATTATTGTTCAAAATGCAGCAGAATCCTCATTAGTAGTCGAAGTAAAAGAGAAGCAATATAAGGATCCTATTCTATTACAGCTTAAGGAGAATGTACAAAAAGGGGTGACAAAGGCATTTGAGCTTACGCAAAACAAAGTACTCCAGTGCCAAAACAGATTGTGTATGCCTAATATAGATGGACTAAGGGAGAGAATTATGACAGAAGCACATCATTCAAGATATTCTATCCATCCGGGCTCAACTAAAATGTATCATGACTTGAAAGGAGTGTATTGGTGGAGTGACATGAAGAAGAACATTGCAGAATTTGTTTCTCAATGTCCAAATTGTCAACAAGTTAAAGTAGAGCACCAAAAGCCTGGAGGTTATATGCAACATATAGACCTTCCAATTTGGAAGTGGGACATGATCAACATGGATTTTGTCACTGGTCTGCCTCGCTCATTTCGGAAGTTTGACTCCATATGGGTGATAGTTGATAGACTCACCAAATCAGCCCACTTCTTGCCGGTTAAGGCTACTTATACAGTTGAAGAGTATGCAAGGTTGTATATTAAAGAGATAGTTTGGCTACATGGAATCCCAATCTCTATTATATCTGATAGGGGAGCTCAATTCACCGCGAATTTTTGGAAATCATTTCAGAAGAGTTTGGGAACACAAGTGAATTTAAGTACGGCCTTTCACCCTCAAACGGATGGTCAGGCAGAACGTACAATCCAAACACTTGAGGATATGTTACGAGCTTGTGTATTGGACTTTAAAGGTAGCTGGGATGACCATTTACCACTTATTGAGTTTTCTTACAACAATAGCTACCATTCAGGTATCAAAATGGCACCTTATGAAGCTTTATATGGGAGGAAGTGTAGATCACCAATCGGATGGTTTGAAGTGGGTGAAACTACCTTATTTGGGCCAGATCTTGTTCATCAAGCTATGGAAAAAGTTAAGGTGATACAACAGCGGCTGGCAACGGCTCAAAGTCGATACAAATCATATGCAGATATTAGAAGAAGAGGGCTGGAGTTTGCTATAGGAGATTGGGTATTTTTGAAGGTGTCACCAATGAAAGGGGTGATGAGATTTGGTAAAAAGGGAAAGTTAAGTCCACGCTATATAGGGCCATATAATATTATTCGAAGAGTTGGCCAAGTCGCATATGAGTTAGAGCTACCCCAAGAGCTTTCAACAGTCCATCCGGTATTTCAAGTCTCAATGCTTCGAAAGTGTATAGGTGACCCATCTCGTATTACTCCTACTGAAGATGTACAAGTTATGGGAGATCTCACTTATGAAGAAGTACCCATTGCTATTCTGGATCGCCAAGTTAAGAGGCTAAGAAATAAGGAAGTAGCTTCCGTAAAAGTACTGTGGAGAAACCAACAAGTAGAAGAAGTTACATGGGAAGCGGAAGAAGCGATGAAATCCAAGTATCCTCATCTATTTCAGTCCGATGAGAAAGGTGGAAGTGTCGAGTTGAGGCATTAATGAGTAAGTATAAGTCTATATATATTATCTGTCTAATAGTGGTACTTAACTTAGGCTTGAGCTTGTTTGGGCTGGTTAACTTTAATATCATTCGAGGACGAATGTTCCTAAGAAGGGGAGGATGTAACATCCCGTATTCTACATATACTAGTCCTATTCATATATCACTTGATATAGCCTTGTCGTATAGGTGAGGGACCGAGTTTCTTATATGAGCAGTGATAGTTTAATGTGTATTGGGAGGTGCTGTAATGCCCCATTCAGTTCAGCACGTAAACGGCCAAGTTAACCTCGACAAAAGTATTTAAACTCGAGATGGTAAGGTTGTATTTGAGTAAATATTTAGGGTGAAGTGTTAAGTTAAAGCAAAAGGGATTAGAAATTAGAAAATAGAATAAAATAAGTGAGCTGCTTGCTTGACTTAACTAAGCTAGTAGGTGACAAGTAGGTGCATCACCTACTTTGACTTATTGACAAGCCTAAAGAACTAGGTAGGTGCATCACCTACTAAGACTATTTTGACTAGCTTAGAGGGCCAAGTACACCCATCACCCACTTGAATAAATTCTGGCCCAAAGAAGTGAAAGAAAGGGAAAGAATTGGCAGCCAAGGCCCAATAAGGTTAAGTTCAACAAAGCCCATGTAAAATGGCCAAGTAGGTGTATCACCTTCTTGAAATTTTGTGGCTCAAAATGAGCAAGGAAAGTCGGCCAAAGCAGCCCCCCTTTAAAGGGGTTAAGACCAGCTCATTTCACTCATTTTAACTTGAAAAAAAAACAGATTTTAGAAGTTCTTTCTTTCTCTCTCTCTTAGCTTCACATATCAGCCATAAAATACCATTAGGGTTCTTAAGTATTCTCCCTCTTTTCAAGCTAAGTTGAAGGGGAGTTCAAGCTCTTGAAGAAGTACAAGTTGGGAGGACAGATTTTTAGAATTTAAGGTAAAGTTACTGCCCATTTTTACCCCTTTTTATATGCAAGTTTGATGAAGAATTCTGTATGTGTTTGTGTCAAGAACCATGGGGTAGTGATTGGAATTCTTGAGTTAAAAATACTTTCTTATTATGTTGAAGGATGTTTGGGATTGTTTTAGGAGCGGTTTTATGTGTATATATTTTGGACAGCTTGGTGGAATTTGTAAAAGGGTGTGTGAAGTTGTATTGAAGTATGGAAGGAGGGTGTGGTAATACACCACTTAATTGGGTGTTATGTTAACTTGCTGCCTGCACACCTTTGTATGTTGTTTGGTATATGTTGTGAAGTCGGAAGAGTTTCAAGGGACCTTATGAGAAGGTCATATAGTATGTAGATATGTTTAGAGGAGAAGAGGTGAAAGGAACACTCTTGGTTTGATCAATTACGAGCTTACTGCCTAGTTACTGATTTAGTGGGATCAAGTAGCCCAAATTGGTTAACTAGCTACTAATACTAGTTTAGCCACGTATTTCATTGTAGATAAATAATCTGAAAGGGGGGAGCTTAATTCGTTGTAATATCCGAGTTACACAACAAGGTATGTAAGGTTTCTCAATTTCATATTCCTTGGCATGAACTCTTATATTTGTGTTGTTACCAACGAAGTGAGTTTTCTAGTAAAGGTACTTTCAACAGCAAGCTTTATGAGTTATTCTCTAAGCCAAATGAGGTTCATTGTATCATATAAGCTCCTAAACAGTACGTTGATGTTACATTTGGTCCTTATATCATTGTTACTGCCTTAAGTGCATGTTCACATGACTTCTACTACTGGTCCATAGTTTTGAGCTCAATAAAGGTTACAACCACCAAAGTAACAATCTCAAAGATTAAAAAAAACTAAATGAAGTAATTTGTATATGTGTGGGTGGCAGCCCAGGGGTGAAAGCCTAGCATGGGTCGATCCCAATTTGTATATTTATGATGGCAGCATCCCAGGGGTTAAATTGCCTAGCATGGGACTCCTCTTCTACCACTGATCAGTTGGTCACGTGTATTACATGCCTTACAATGATCATAAAGCAAAGAAGAGTAACCAAAGAACGTAATATACATGATTTCGCAAGTGTAAGCGAATGTGATCTTCTGTTCTCATTTACATGTTTATGCACTTATACCTTATTCTATTTGAGCTCTTGTTTACATATGGTTTACTTTATGCCTTACATATTCAGTACATTTTCTCGTACTGACGTCCCTCATGGGGACGCTGCATTTCATGCCGCAGGCACATGTACTCTGGCTAGTAGACCTCCCCAGTAGGAGCATAGGACACTCGGCTGCTGTTGGTGAGCTCCAGGTTGATTCGGGGCTTTACCGAGTCTTTGGTATATATTTTGGGTATTGTATAGCTAAGGGTAGGCGGGGCCCTGTCCCGACCTAAACTAAGTTTGTCTATCTTGTAGAGGCTTTGTAGACCAATGTTAAAGTAAAACTTAGTTATGTCTTTGCTCTTACCAGTTGTGGCCTCAATGGCCAGATCGTGTACATAAGTTTTGGGCCTATCTATGTTGGTCTTGTTATTCAGGCAGCTTATCTATAGTCAAAGCTTCTTAATTGTCATAGTTATATGCATGATGAATCACAGGTTATAAGTTGGTTCTCTCGGGCCTTTAGGGCATCGAGTGCCTGTCCGTCTAAATGGAATTTGAGGCATGACATACGCGATCGTACAAGTAATATAGGATTTTAAGTCCAGCTATCGTATCCACAGAGACTTATCGATTAACTATTTACTAAATTAAACTAATGCTAATTATTTAACCAAGAAGAAAAATCCAAATTATATTATGAATTAACTAAATTAAAAAAAAATTAACTAATGAATAGTTAACCAGATGAATAATAGCTTTTTTTTACGTAATCAATGAGATGAAATCGATCTAGGGTTATGAATTTGCTAACAGTCATGTTGAGTAATCACTTGAACTGACTCTGATTTTTATCGGGTTACTAGTTGCGGGTTGATTTTAACCATATTGAGCATTTTGCCAATAACTCTAGGCCTCCTCGACTATTCCTAACGCCTATATTCCTATGATCGTCGTTCGATAGTGAAGAGCATGTGATTTCTCTTCCATATCAACTAAGCAACGCTAACTGGTATATTCCTATCCACATTAGCGAATCGTTTCCCTTTCCCTATAAGGTTCACAATCAAGCCCTACTTTTTCTTATTACGCATGTAAATTCTCTATTCCTAATCCAATTTACGCGCCACAAATAGTATTTGAATGGTGATCAAGCAAATAAATAATTAAGCTCAAGAAAAAGTAAGTAACCACACGAGCCGTAGCACGATGATAAATATCTTAAAAAATCAATTCAATTTCATACCACAACAATCATAAAGCTACCATAACCCTAGATGAGAAGCTTAACTTTACATAGACATGAAACAATTACAACAAATCATCCAAAGAAAAACATAAAAATAAATAAATAATAGAGAAGAAAAGATAGAACCAATTTTCTCTGGCCTTCACAGCGTCTTCTAGCTCTCCCTATGTCTAAAGTTATGTAATAATTGTGCTTTAGGGTGTATTTATAGTGTATGAGAATGCCTGAACTTTTAAAAATCAAATTCAAATTTAATTAGGATAAAAATGTATCGATCCTGCTGATGCGCGAAGGACAACTTGAGATTCTCAGACTGTAATTTATTCACGTTGTGCTTCACGCCAGCACCACAACAATAACTGCTGCTTGATTCTTCAAAATATGCCACGTACTACAGGTAATACTCCAAAACTCTTCAATTTCAATTCTATAGGCACTTTGCTCTCTTTGAATATTATATTAACTTTAATTCATTAAGCTACCTGCTTTATTTTCTTATACGATTTCTCATTTTTAATTTATTTTTGCTCCAAATCTTCTCATTTTCCATCATTTTAATCATACATATAAAAAATATGATATTAAGCACAAAGTAATATAATTAATACTCAAAAGACAATTAAAAGTACTAAAATGTGAGGTAAATAATGACTAAATATACGTATTTTTGACCTCACATCACCTATACTTACCCGGAATCTCTAGAGTCACTGTTTTAGAATTACAATTCAATACAGCATGATATGGAGACAGTCAGGTCATACCCAAAATAATATCAACATCCAACATGTCTAGATAACCAAATCTACTTAAGTCTAAAAACCCACAAAAATCACAGGACAAGTATGATATACATGAGTTACTATCACAGACTCCCCAATTGGGGTAGAAACATGAATAGGGGAATCCAGGACATCACAAACCAAATCCAGACCCAAGGCAAATTTCACAGAATCATACGAATAAGTAGAACCTGGGTCAAACAATACAGAAGCCATCAGGTCACAGACTAGAAATGTACCTGTTATCATGGCATCTGATGCTTCGACCTCATACTTCCCCGGGAATGCATAATAATAGGCCCTGTATTCAATTCGAGCAACCTCTATGGTTGGCTGCGCTAC
The DNA here is from genome assembly GCA_003996215.1 of Jaltomata sinuosa. Taxonomy (NCBI): domain Eukaryota; kingdom Viridiplantae; phylum Streptophyta; class Magnoliopsida; order Solanales; family Solanaceae; genus Jaltomata; species Jaltomata sinuosa. The sequence goes on along the minus strand of QJPP01001833.1, from coordinate 159,094 downwards.
TCCCCTGCCCGTGCTACTATTTCCTCTATTTCCCCGGCCTCTTGAAAGTTACCTCGCCCACCCTGTGGATGACCTCTGCCATTGCCACCTCCACTTGTCGGAACCACAACCCTGGTCTGCTGTTGAGTCTGATTTCCTATCTGCCTGTGAGGGCACTCCCTTTTTAAGTGACCCGGATCACCACAATAAAAATATCTGCAGTCAAGAGAAGGCTTTCTAGTAGAAGTATAAGAAGCCCCGTAGCCTATAAGAGCTGAAAACTGCTGACTGGCTCCCAGAAGACCACCTGCAGAAGCTGGCAGGGATGACTGAATCGGACGATCCAAATAAACCTGCTGGCTATGACCCTGGAGTAAGAACCACTGAAATTTCCTTTATTATGGGACTTCTTGGCTAACATCTTAGCCTTCCCAACCTGTCTAACCCCCTCCAGTTTCTTCATGTAATCAGTCACCTTGTTAAAACTCTTCCCTGTCGAGGTCATATGCACAAACAACACCTGCAACTCAGTATTCAGTCCCTTCACATATAGACGAATTCTCTCCTCCACAGTACCCAAAAGATGAGTAGCATAACATAATAAGGCGTGAAATTTGGCTTCGTAGGCTGAAAAAGACATGTTACCCTGCTCAAGGACCAGAAACTTATCCTTTTTGAGATCCCTCAAAGTGCGAGGCACATATTTATCTAAGAACAGAGCACAAAACTGTGCCCAAGTCATCGGAGGCAAAGCTGATGGCCGACAATCTACATGAGCTCTCCACCACTACTTGTAATCACCCTGAAGCTGAAAGATGACAAACTCTACCCCATGCTGCTGCACAATGCCCAACTTATGCAACCTCTCATAGCAGTCCAAAATGAACTCTAAGGCATCCTCTTTCTCGGTCCCCTAAAATGTTCGAGGTTTCAACTACAAGAATTTAGTCAGCATCTCATTATTACTTCCGATCATAATAGGACCTAGCATCGGATTAAAGAAATCATCAGTACGTGATGTTGTATCTATCCTAGGAGACACTAAAACAACTAGTGTGTGCCCAAAACTGATCTGCTATACCACTAAGGGTGGCTCCAGTACCTGCCAACCTGCTCAGAAAAGCCCACACTTCTTGAAATACCTCAGGCGATATAGGGGGAAGGCCTGCACCTCCAGCTGGTGATGCCTCCTCCTGTTCTGAGCCTTCCTCAAGTACAACCTCAACCTCCTTCTTAATAGGATCCTGGGGTGGGGGAGGGGTCTTTTCCCATGGCCCTGCCACTGCCTGAGTGATGTGCCATAGTTTTACGGCACTTTCGATGCTTGAAATTTGCAATTTGAGTATGTTCTTTAGCGATTTTTAGTAGATTTCATGTGTTTTTGAGGCTTGTGTAGGAAAACATGGTTTGAACTAAGTAGAGAGAAAAGACTTCAAAGTGGCTGAAAATGACTTCTATTACTCAACCCCACGAGTCATGGAAGTTAGTCGTGGAAAGAGTCCTGCAGATGGTGCTGAAGCTTGAATTCTATGAATGGTTTCCATAAAGCATGGACCCTCTCACGAGTTGTAATCACTACCCGTGTAACGTGATCAGAGAAGGAGAAATAAGTTCTGAGATTCATGAGGCCATTCCACAAGCCGTGATTCAATACACGAGTCGTGGATGGAATTCGTAGAGGAGAAATTACAGGAAGACAAGTAGTCTGAGATCCATGAGATAAATCCACAAGCCATAAAATAGTTCACGAATCATAGAGTGAACTTGTGGAAGTGAACCCGCAACATGACAAAATCTCTGAGTTCCACGAGGACTATTGATGACTCATACAAAGTTCCACGGACCATAGACTGTGTCCGTGGAAGCTGTCGATTCTAGTTTTCCCTGTTTAAATAGGATAGGATTTCTAATGTCTATAAATACCTTTCCTAGATTTTCTTTTATGTTTTATACTTGATATTTTGTAGGAAACACATTCGAAACATTGTGATCTTGGTTTGTTCTTGGTTTTGACAGTTAATCACATTCATAGTTCTTTATTCTTGAGTTCATCTTCATCTATTCAAGTTTACGTATTTCTTTACTTCTTATTGTAAGTATATGATCATGAATGCATCAATAACTTCTGATTGTTTACTTATAATAATGAGTATCTAAATCTACAACTAAGGTTGTGGGAACCATGAAGGATTAACGAAGTAGGCACAGTGCTTGGTTATTCTAGGGCGGTGTTTATGCATGTATTTTTCTTTCCTTCACTTTGATTGCTTTTTAACGGTGTATAATATTAGAACTCGCCTTATTCTTACTTGCCAGATCAAGGCGGTAACAAATGGGAAAATGGATGTTTACAATGGAGATTTGAGGCTACCAACCCTCATCTAATAGCTTGACCTTATCCTGGAATAGCTAATTTGTGATCCAGGGGAAGGGTTAGTAAATCATACACCTACTATCGGACCAAGGCGTGTGGTGAAATTCATCTATATGAGGGACCAACTATTTAGGTGAACCTAACTTACCGATTCTGCATGCTAAGCACCAAGCTAGTTTACTAAATACAATGCCTTACTAAGTTATGATATCATGGGGAACACTACCCTAGTCATCTCTCCTATTGATTACAACTCTTAAAACTGTTACGTATTACTTGTCTAAATTCTATTTACAATTATTTCTTGTCCTTTAAAACCCCCTTTTCTATTGACATAATTGACCCTAGTCCTTCCACATTCCTTGTGGGATTGACCCTAACCTTGGTTAGGTTCTATATTTGAATAGCGACCGCTTACGCTTCTAAAAGGAGGTGTAATTTTGGCCCATCAAATTTTGGCGCCATTGTCAGGGAATACGGTTTAGGATTAAGTGAGATCGTGTTTATTTTACTATTAGTCCTTATTTCCTAATTTTACTTTATCTGTTGTTTTTGTTTTGTTATGTAGGTTGCACACTTGTGCATTCCCAGTACAAGGATTCAAGGCAATCCCTTGATCCCATACGATCCTGAACTCTCTAGAACTCTAAGAAACATGGCTAAAGAGGGAGTTTACGAGACACCAGAACAGGTCACAACTCGGTTGTTAGTCAAAGAAGAGCAGAGGAAAAAGGCAAAGGGAAGACGCCTTTGCTGCTGAAGATGCTCAAATTGTAGTAGACCTTACAGCTCAAAATGCGGCAGCTGAGCAAGCAAGGGAAGCACGACAACAAGCTGCTCGTCAAGCAGCACTAGATGCACAAGCTACGGAAAATAAGGTAGCCTGACGCAATGCACCTTATGTTTCAGTTGCACAAAGAGTGAATAGGGGCTGACAAATGTAGCAGCCATGACACGTCCCTTGGTACAATATTGATGATGATGAGGCAGGGAAGATAGGCCCCATAGTGTTGACACTAATTCCTGATGGAGTAAAGTTCGACATTACTAGCACTGTGATTTAGCTGCTGAACCTAAAGGGATTATTTGCTGGTAAGCCGACGGATGATGCTAACTTGAACTTGTCAAACTTTACGGGGATATGCAGGGCCTAAAACCTTCTAGGAGTGGATCAGGATGCTATCAGATTGCGGCTCTTTCCATTTTTATTGACCAGAGAAGCGACACTTTGGCTTGCGGAACTACCTGATGCCTCTATATTCCATGGGTTGAGCTGAGAGATCAATTTTTAGAGAGGTTCTTCCCTCCATCAAGGATGTTGCAGCTAAAGCAGAAGGTCTATAATTTCTAATAGCTTTCCATGAAGGCATTCTATGAAACATGATTACGGTTTAATAAGAAGCTGAAGCAAGTCCCAAATCACGGAATCCCTTCAGGTCACTTGATGGAAATTTTCTACAAAGCATTGAATGCAAACACTAAGGCGGTAGCAGATATAGTGACCGGTGGAGCATTCATGGATAATACTTATGGTGAAGCCTCGGTGATGCTTGATAGGGTTACCAAGATGAACAGATCTTAGCATACAAGAGATGTAGAAAACTCGGAAGGAATTTATGTAGTTTGGAAATCCAGTGACCATGAAGAATTCTAGGAAATTAAATAGAACTTCGCATCTCTGCAAACTACTGTTGATCTAATTGTGAAACAAATTCTTAATGGTGGTTTGGAGAAGGTGAAGGCTATTGGTATACAAGGTAGAGCATCAAGAAAAGATGAGTATGACTCTAATGAAGAAGCAAATTATCTCAATGATCAAGTGGCAGGTTTTCGGGCCAATGGCCAAGGAAATCAAGGTTGGAACAGGGATAAAGATGGCACATACAATCGGTTTGGATATAGAGATAGGAGCTGAGGTAGAGATGGTGATTTGAACAAGAGGGATGGCTACAAGAATGATAGAAGCGGTCTATATGTCCCTCTTGGAAATCATAAATCAGGGCCCGAACAACCTTCTATGAGAGAGCGTCTCAATAAGGTATTGCAAAAAGTTGATTCTACGGATGGAAGTATAAAGGAGATGCGCATTGAACTCTCAGGTATAAGTCAAATGGTAGAGGCCTATTCTGTCACCATAAAGCAACTTGAGACACAAATTCACCAAATTTATACAATCATAAATCCACGCCAGAAGGGTACTCTCCCAAGTGACACAATTCTAAATCCGAAGAATGATTGACAAGTTATGGCTGTGACTACCCGAAGTGGAAAACAGACTATTGATCCTCCTATGCCTATAACTGTTGATGTGTCGACCGAGCTTGAAAATAAGGATAATAAGAATGTGGTAGAGTCTGAAGAGAAAGATAGCGATAAAGGTCTAGGTGAGAAAAAGTCTTCTAAGGCAAAAGAGAAAAATAAAGAGGTTGAGCCAGTCTTGAAGCCCATGCCATTGCCTCATCCACCTTACCTACAAAGATTGAGGAAGAAAGTTGAGGAAGGTAAATTTCACAAGTTCATCTCCATGCTAAAATAACTTTCAGTCAATATTCCTCTAGTTGAAGCATTGGAGCAGATGCCTGGGTATGCAAAGTTCATGAAGGATCTGGTGACTAGGAAGAGAAAAGTTAGTTTTGAGCCAGCTGATAACTTGCACCTTTGTAGTGCAATAGCCTTCTGTTCTTTGGTGCAGAAAAAGGAAGATCTTGGAGCTTTTACTGTTCCTTGCATGATTGGAGCATTCTACTTTGCTAAAGCATCGTGTGATCTTAGTGACAGTATCAATCTGATGATACTAGCAGTATTTAATTAGTTGGGCTTGGGAGCCCCCAAACTGACTACTATGTGGCTTCTTATGACAGATCGCACAGTGAAAAGGCTTGTGGGAATCCTCTATGATGTGCTTGTGAAAGTTGATACTTTCATCTTCCCCATGGAATTTGTTATTCTTGACTGCGAGGTTGACTTTGAGGTTCCCATCATCTTGTAATGAACTTTCCTTGCTAGTGGACGTGCATTGGTTGACTTAGAGACTAGGCAGATGAAGTTCAGATTGAATGATGAGGTAGTTACTTTTTAATGTCTACCAATCTATGAATCATCATGATGACATGCGTGTGATTTCTATTATTGATATGGTTGATGAAGATTAGCTAATTGTGCCTGTTGAGGAGAGACTTGGTGTTGAAACACTTGCAGCTATGACTATGAATTTTGATGGAGACGATATTGAGGAGTATGATGATATGGTTGAATCACTTACAGGTATGGGGTCTTATAGCTATACTCCAAAGAAGCTTGATTTAGACCTGAAGAATAGACAGACACCACCTGCCAGACCATCTATTGAGGAGCCTCCAGTCCTGGAGCTCAAGGCACTTTTGTCTCACCTTTGATATGTGTTTTTAGGAGCTAATGAGACCTTGCCACTTATTATTGTTGCGGACTTAGGTGAAGGGCAGGTTGACGCTTTGGTTTCTGTGATGAGAAAATTTAAAAGGGCCATTGGTTGGTCCATTGTTGACATCATTGAGATTCCACCTGGAATTTGCACTTAAAAAATTTAGTTAGCCCCAGATTGCATTCCAAATATTGAGCACCAGCATAGGTTGAATCAGCCTATGCAAGAGGTTGTCAAGAAAGAGATTATCAAGTGGCTGGATATGGGCGTGGTTTACCTTATTCCGGATAGCAAGTGGGTGAGTCCTGTTCAGTGTGTGCCTAAGAAGGATGGGATTACTATAGTCCTAAATGCAAAGAATGAGTTGATTCCGATGAGGCCAATCACAGGCTGGCGCATATGCATAGATTACAGGAAGATGAGTACTTAGACTGAGAAGGACCATTTCCAATGTTATTCATGGACCATATGTTAGACCATCTTGCTGGTAGAGGATGGTATTGTTTTTTTAATGGTTATTCGGGATATAATCAGATCTCGATTGCTCTTGAAGACCAAGGGAAGACCACTTTCACCTGTCCATATGGGACATTTGCTTTCAAGAGGATGCTATATGGTTTATGCAATGCACTAGCAACATTTCAGCATTGCATGATGTCTATTTTCTCAGACATGGTGGAGGACACTATTGAGGTATTTATGGATGACTTTTTGGTAGTGGGTGACTCGTTTGATGATTGTTTGGCTCATCTGAGCTGTGTGCTGAAAAGATGTGAAGAGTATAACCTAGTGTTGAATTGGGAAAAGTGTCACTTCATGGTGAAAGAGGGTATAGTTCTTGGCCATCGGATCTCCAAGAAGGGTATAGAGGTCGACAAAGCAAATATTGAGGTGACTGTAAATTTTCCCCCACCAGTTTCTATGAAGGGGATTCAGAGCTTTTTGGGACATGTTGGTTTTTATTAGAGGTTTATCAAGGATTTCTCCAAAATTGCAAATCCATTATGCAAATTGTTGAAGGAGGTAAAATTTGTGTTTGATGATGCATGTCTGAAGGCATTCGAGTGCCTTAAGGAAAAGTTGATTTCTACTCCCATTATTATTTCTCCTGATTGGTCTCAGCCTTTTGAGGTTATGTGCGATGCTAGTGGAGTGGCACTAGGAGCAGTCCTAGGCCAAAGTGCGAAAAGATTCTTCAACCCATCTACTACACTAGCAAAGCACTTAATCCTGCTAAAAAGAACTATACGGTGATAGAACAAGAGTTTCTTGTTGTGGTCTTTGCGTTTGAGAAATTCAGATCGTATTTGCTTGGAACCAAGGTGATTGTGCACACTGACCATGCATCACTTAGGTACCTCATGAATAAAAAGGATGTGAAGCCGAGATTGATTAGATGGGTGTTGTTGATACAAGAGTTTGATTTTGATGTCAAGGACAGGAAGGGCATAGAGAATCAAGTAGCAGATCACTTGTCTAGATTATAGGAAGAAGTTATGATAAAGCTTGATGATGCACAGGAGATTGATGATTGGTTCCCAGATGAGCAAGTGGTAGCTGCTTCTCAAGATTTGATTCCATGGTTTGCTGACATTGCCAACTATTTGGCAAGTGATGTGGTTCCTCCTAATATGTCTATCCACCAGAGAAAAAGGTTCATGTTTGATGTTAAGAAATTTTTCTGGGAGGAGCCATTCTTGTTTCGTGTGTATGCTGATACTATGATCTATAGATGTGTGCCTGAAGCTGAGATGATGGAGATACTAGAAGTTTTCCATTCATCCCCTGTTGGGGGTCATCATAGTGGTATTCGGACTGCACACAAGATCTTGCAATGCGGCTACTATTGGCCAACTATTCACAAAGATGCCCATGATTTTGCTAGAGCTTGCAGTAGGTGTCAGAAAGAAGGAGGCGCATATCGAAGAGGCATAAGCTTCTTATTACTCCTATCCTTGTGATCGAGCTATTTGATGTTTGGGGTATTGACTTTATAGGCCCGTTTGTGATGTCTAATGGGAACCAGTACATATTGGTGGTTGTTGATTATGTATCAAAGTGGGTGGAGGCGGTTGTGCTTCCCAGTAATGAAGGCAAGTGTGTCACAACATTCTTGAAAAAGAACATCTTCTACAGATTTGGTACACCAAGAGAAATTATTAGTGATGGAGGCTCTCACTTTTGCAACAAGTTATTTCGTGCTTTACTTGAGAAATATGGAGTGAAACACAGGGTTGCAACCCCCTATCATCCCCAGACTAGTGGGCAAGTTGAGATTTCCAATAGAGAGATAAGGTCAATCCTGTCCAAGAGTGTCAATGCAAATAGAACGAATTTGTCTAGGAAACTAGATAATGCTTTGTGGGCGTACCGGACTGCATACAAGATACCAATAGGTATGTCACCATATCAACTTGTGTTTGGGAATTTGTACCAAATTCCTGTTGAGCTAGAGCATAAAGCCATGTGGGCACTGAAGAAGTTGAATTTTGACTAGTTTGGAACATCATTTCAGCAGCTTGGGCAATTGAATGAGCTTGATGAATTCTTCCTCAATGCATATGAAAGTTTATCCCTATACAAAGAAAAGATAAAGTTGTACCATGACCGAAAAATTGAGTTCCAGCCAAGTGATTTGGTCCTGCTTTTCAATTCCACACTTCGTATGTTTCCTGGCAAGTTGAAGTCCAAGTGGATTGGACCATTCAGAATGGTACAAGTATTCCCACATGGTGCTATAGAGCTTTAAAATCATGATGGCAAGAGATTCAAAGCAAATGGGCAGCGGATAAAAGCATATTTGGGGACTGTAGAAGACCTGAAAGCTATTGAAGTTTGGACTCTTAATGAATTCATGATACCAAGGAGCTTGATGAAGTTTGAGTAATCAAGTGACCTGCATAGTGCGACAACGTTAAATCAGGCGCTGCATGGGAGGCAACCTATGAGGAAACTTGTTGAAGTCTGAGTAGTCAAGTAACCTGCATCGTGCCGCGATGTTAAATCAGGCGTTGCTTGGGAGGCAACCCAAGGCTAATGTTTGTCATATATGAAGGAACAAGTGGAGGAAAAGTGCTGGAAAAGATAAACTCAAAAAAGAGGTAGGTGAGGTTCCACGAGCAAGGTTTACGGATCGTGGATAAGTCCACGAGTCGTTGACCTAACTCGTGGATCCGAGGTGAAAATTGGACATCTGCAGAACAAGTTCTACGAGCCAGCTCCACGAACCATAAATAAAACCATGAGTCGTGGTTCTAGTTTGTGGAAATCAGGCGAAAATTGGGTGGCAGGACTTGTGCCACATGTATGTTCTACGGGACGTGATTAAGTACACGACTTGTGAACAAGACTCGTGGAACTCAGGTAAGTTTTTATTATTTTTTTACTGTTAAACTACTAAGCTCGACCCGACCCGCGACCCCTTTTGTTTAAATCACACCCAAATCAAAATTTCCCCCATTTCTTATACCAAAACTGACACCTACTATCTCCTACTCACATTCAAACACCAAACTCCCTTCTAATCCTCCATAAAATCATAAACTCCCATAAATCACCCCCCAAATCGACTTTGCCATTGGTGCATCACAACTAGGGTCGATAAAGTTCCTAATTCTGCACAATTGGTCATGGGTTGAGGTCAGTGTGCCAAAATAACAAGTATTCACTCACATTCTTCCATTGATTCTAAGGTATGCAATCTAATTACAACCTTATTTGAGTTTTTGGGTGAAATAACTTGACCTAGGGTGATTTTTGTGAGAATAATGGATGTAAAACCCTGGGGATGATGGTTGGTGGAGTGAATACTTGATATACATCTGAAATTGTGTGCATAATTGTTAACAATGGTTGAACAAAGGAACAAATTTGAAAAACATTGGTTTTCTGCTGTTATAGGGATCACGAGTGCACTCTATGGGTCGTGGTTCATTCCACGAGTCGTGGAATGCACCCGTAGAAAATATCACAGAGACCTTCTCTCAAGTCTGATTTTCATGAGGGTCGTCCACGAGTCGTGGTTCATTCCATGAGTCATGGATGGCACTCGTGAATCTCAGACCTGCAGACAGTTAAAGATGTCTGATGTCCATGAGGGGCATCTACAAGTCGTGGATCCAACCAAAATTCATAGATGCAACTCGTGGAACTCATACCTGCAAACATGTTATCCTTCCTAGAAATCACGAGGGGCATTCACGAGCCGTGGTTCATTCCATGGACTGTGAAACCCACTCGTGGAACCCAAGCTCAATGAAATTGACTTATTTTTTTTTGGGTTTTCTTGACTTTGATGTACTTATATGTTCCCTCGCAGGTACCATGCGATCGAAAAATACCTCACAAAATGGTAAAACTCGCACATCAAAGGAAGTGAAAGAAGGGGATCTTTTGTTCAAGTCTAGACTCACCGATGAGCCAAATGAGCCCTCTAAACCTGAATCTAGTGGGTTCGAGGAAGTCTATAAGGTTTAGCCCAACTCGGATGTGGAGCATCGGACCACGATATGCGAGGAACAGACGTAGGTAGCTAATAAGGCATCACTTCAGCTAGCCCTCACAGCTGCACCACCACCAACGACCACCATTCCTCAGTCTGAAGAGAGAAAGGGGTCGTCAGATGAAGGTGATAGCAACTGGGAAAGCGACATAGGGGCTAGGACCGGGACAGGTACTGGAGAAGAAGATGAGTCTGATAATGTTGAATCTGACTCCGGTGATAAGAGATCTTCTACTCTTGCCACTCCAGTAGCTGAAGCACAGATGCACCCAGTAGTAGCCAAAGTTCAAACTATTGAGGCCCAAGAAAATTGACGATGGTGTGTCCCGGGCATGTACTTATGGTATAAGGAAGGGACTACTATATCTTATCGCGGTATGCCTAAGAGGGACATCTTTGAGGAGCCAAGGATTCGTACTGAAGGTCTGGCCTCCATCCCAAACCTTCATACCATATTCATTCAGTATTGGTTTGGATAGATGGCTGAGCCCCCAGGCAGCTACTGTCCAGAAATAGTGAGAGAGTTCTACGCTGCCTATGCAGCCACAAGAAATCAGCAACTTCAGCCGAACCAGAAATATAGGAACTTGCCTCCACTTGATAGTGTTTTAGTGTGACATGCACCAATCAACATATCTGAGCGCACCATTTAGCATTTCCTATTTGGTCCTGAATATGAACTGTCCGTAGACATGATTGAGTTTAACCATAAGATTAAAACGGTCAAAGATAAAACAAAGATGAAATATTCGACTCAAAAAGTGGATTTATTGAGATTCGCTACTGGCTACATAGCTAAAAATAGCGAGGACGTGGCATGGGTTCATAGAGGTGACATCAGAAAGGCATCATTAAGCTTCGCCAGTAAGTTTTGGTGGGCTATAATTCAGTACCACCTCTATCTGACACTGGCAGACAATTCTCTCACACCTGACCGTGTAGTCTTAGTGGCCAGCATCATGGCTGGTTATGAAATTAACATCCCTCGCTATATCAAGGAAGAGAATTATGAACGAGCGTTCAAAGACAACACCACCATACCCTTCCCTTACCTAATCCATTGGATGTGTTTAGATTCAGATGTCGGAAGGATGCCAGATATAGACCATATGATAGAGGTGACTCAGACACAGGATGTCGGGTTGATAAAGGATACTACGAACCCGGTTGCACACAGACGAGCTTCCTCTTCCATTTCAGTTGGGACAATGAGGGTTGAGGGACCTTCGATCTCGAGAGATCCTTTAGACATCCCTGATATGGGGGTGAGTGCAGTGGCATAGGGTGCCACAGCTTCAGTTTCTGCACCCTCGACCTCCCAGCCACCAGTTGGCATTCCTGCCTCGCCTCCATGCCCAGCTTCTTCTGGTAGGATTACTATTGATGCTGAGTTTCTCCAGAATCTAGTTGATTGCCAGGCCGATACACAAAAGTAAGTGACTGACTTATTGGATCCGCTACAGCCTTGGGTAAGGTCTATTATTACAGCCACTGAGGCTAAGGTGAAAGTTGAGATAGATCGGGTCGCACAAGAGATGTCCACATGGGTAGATGCTTTTGAGCGCCGAGTGAATACTTGGTTACAGACCATATGGAGCCTCGATTTGGGACACATTCAGGATGAGTTTGCATGACTCAAAGAGGATATTAGATCTTTTGACACTAGCTAGACTCCTATTTTGCCCTCCATCTCTATTGTGGTTCCAGCGCCCACATGCCAGGTGGTTCATTTATTTGCTGAGGTGGAGCATGGGCCCCCAAGTGCTGGAGAAAATAGAGTGCACACTGATATCACTCTCGAGGTTGAGATTGATCCTAAGAGGGTGCAAAGAGACACTGCTACTACCATGTAGTGATCCTGAGATGACATGCGCCTTCTTGAGGAGGCGGAGCGATAGAGACTGTGGGGTGAATCTTCTAGTTTGGCTCTAATTAGTGGAGGGGCCACATCTACTATTCTTGAGACTCCAGAGTTAGTTGCTATTGGGAGGGCATCCACTGATGTCCCTCCTATTACTGATCTATTAAGCGCAATGGCCACCGCCGCCACTACTGACACTGCTATGGGTGCCACAGCCACATCACTGGCCCCGCCTACTTCATTGGACGTCAGCGCCTAGGCGCCACAGGTATGTTCCTGCCTCCCTGTGTATTTACTTTTATTGATGCATTGAGGGCAATGCACATTGCTTTTTGGTGGGGCGGGGGCAGCAGCTATCCGTATTTTGATGGGCCTCTTGGTGAAGTCTGAGTATCCAAGACACCCGCATTGTGCCGTGACGTTAAATCAAGTGCTTCATGGGAGGCAACCCATGAGGGTACTCACAAGGTACCCGTGTCCTTGGGGTTTTCTTTCCTGCGTTCTTTCCCTAAGGATTTTTAATTTTTGTTGAACCAGCATGTTTAGAATAGGTTGTGTGTAGTGAAAGAACAATAGGAACTTAGCGCAGTCTATGGTCTGATTTTGAACTTGATTTTGAGTAAGAAAAATGGAGACCCCTCCAAATCTTGTGTGACATGAGATTATCTATTTTTGATAGACTGGCCTTTATGGATCTGTGCATAACATTATGTTAATTGATCTAATGAATGGCTTAATCTAGAGTATGAACCTGATAGTTAGCATGTGATTGTTTTAGTCTGTGCCATGTGTGTGTGAGCTAAATTCGTACTATTCTTACATTGTGTGCCAATCTAGAACTTGCTCGGTTAGTCTTGCCTAGGCTGTAGGATAGTTGGTTAGGAAAGGATCATAGGCCATTTTTTAAATAGTCCACTTTAGCCTAAATGACCTTCCAAATGATTTTAATACCCTTTGATCCCTGATTTTGAGCCTAAATTGACCCTTTTTGTTGTTTAGCCTAATCACCTTCCCTGTTTTCTATGAACCTTCAGTTTGGCCCTGGTCCCTTCTTGGACATTGTGCACCTCAACTCAGGCAAATCGCCTAAGTTGAGGGTGACTAATGTGGAGGTAAGTGCAAAGTATGAGGAATGAAAAGAAAAGGTTAGTGGAAAAAAGGAAAATAACGGGTGTGGCTGATATGTTAGAAAAAAAAAGAAAAAAGAAAAAAAAAAGGATAGATAGAAAAAGAAAATAAATATGATAGAAAAAGTTGAGTCTGAAATAAAAGCCGCACCCGTCACTTGATGAAAAATAAATAATAAAAAAAGGGATAAACGGGGAGGAAAGAAAGAGTTGGACTGAGAAGTGGAAGAAAACATAGCGTAGTGTCAAAGAGGGCTTAGTCACTATTTCCCAAATCTACCATACCCGTCCCTGAGCCTATATTACAAGCCGAGTAAAGTCCTATAGTGATCCTAACCTAACTGTTCAAAAACTGAGGCATAGAAAATAAGGGCAAGCCTATGGTATTGTGCATGCATTGCTTGAATATATTTGTGAGTGTGAGTGTTCTAGTTTAGTCCCAGATATTTTGACTGTATATTGTGCGATTGGGACTTCTTTGTGGTGAGGGCACTAGAGTGACTTTGACGGCAGATTGTTAGGGTAAGTCTCATATGTGTATGCTATGTCGTCTATTGATAACGTGATGTCGTCCATTGTCCTCTTGTGTTGTCTTGATAGAAGAAACTTGTGCACTTGTATTGTACTGAAAAGGAGGGGGAATGCCTGTTATTCGCTGAATTGCTAAATCTATGACTGCCGTAGTTCCTAGTGTTCTTTTACTCAAGCGTTGTTCTAGAATAGTTTTGTTTTGTCGCTTGAGGACAAGCAACGGTTTTAAGTTCAGGGTGTTGATATGTCGTTATTTTACGGTACTTTTGACGCTTTAAACTTGGAATTGGAGTATGTTCTTTAGCGATTTTTAGTAGATTTGATGTGTTTTTGAGTCTTGTGCAGGAAAACATGGTTCGGAGACTAAATACAGAGAAAAGACTGCAAAAGTGGCTGAAACTAACTTCTACGACTCAACCCAACGAGTCATGGAAGTCAGTCGTAGAAAGAGTCCTGCAGATGGTGCTGAAGCCTGAGTTCTACGAATGGTTTCCATGAAGCGTGGACCCTTTCATGAGCCGTAATCACTGCCTGTGTAACCTGATCAGAAAAGGAGAAATAAGTTCTGAGATTCACGAGGCCATTCCATGAGCCGTGATTCAATACACGAGTCGTGGATGGCACTCGTAGAGGAGAAATTACAGGAAGACAAGTAGTCTGAGATCCATGATATAAATCCACGAGCCGTAAAACAGTTCACGAATCATTGAGTGAACTTGTAGAAGTGAACCCGCAGCATGACAAAATCTCTGAGTTCCATAAGGACCATTGACGACTCGTAGAAACTTCCACGGACCATAGACTGTGTCCATGGAAGCTGCTGATTTCAGTTTTCCCTGTTTAAATAGGATTGGATTTCTAGTGTGTATAAATACCTTTCCTAGGTTTACATTTACATTTTATTCTTGATATTTTGTAGGAAACACATTCGAAACATTGTGATCTTGGTTTGTTCTCTGTTTTGAGGGTTATTCATAGTTCTTTATTCTTGAGTTCATCTTCATCTATTAAAGTTTATGGATTTCTTTACTTCTTGTTGTAAGTATATGATCATGAACACATCAATAACTTCTTATTGTTTACTTATAACTATGAGTAGCTAAATCCACAACTAGGGTTGTGGGGATCATGAAGGATTAATGAAGTAGGCACAGTACTTGGTTATTCTAGGGCGGTATTTATGCATGTATTGTTCTTCCCTTCGCTTTGATTACTTTTGATGGTGTACAACATTAGAACTCACCTTATTCTTACTTGTCAGACCAAGGAGGTAACGAATGGGAAAAAGGATATTTACAACGGAGATTTGAGGCTACCAACCCTCATCTAATAGCTTGACCTTGATCTGGGAATAGTTAATCTGGGATCCAGGGTAAGGGTTAGTAAATCATACACCCACGGCCGGACCAAGGCATGTGGTAAAATTCATCTATGTGAGGGACCAACTATTTAGGTGAACCTAACTTACCAATTTTTCATGCTAAGCACCAAGCTAGTTTACTAAGTACAACGCCTTACTAAGTTATGATATCATGGGGAATACTACCCTAGTCATCTCTCCCATTGATTACAACTCTTAAAACTGTTATGTGTTACTTGTCTAAATTCTATTTACAATTATTTCTTGCTCTTTAAAAACCCCTTTTCGAGGAAAATAAATGACTAAGAGCGCGAGTAAACATAATTGACCCTAGTCCTTCCATATTCCCTATGGGATGAACCCTAACCTTGGTTAGGTTCTATACATACGCCTGAGTTCCACCCCTGGCGGGTGTTGCTCTACCTCTTCCCATACCCATGCCCTTTTCTCACCCTCTGGCTGTTGATTCCGCCACTGGAACTGCTGCTCTTGCTCCGTTACGTGTGGTGTTAACCAAATTTGGAAAAAAGAGTGAAAGAAGTTAGATACCAATTTATATCACAAGATACCAATTGGAATCAAGTTATAGTATGAAAGAAGAAAGAAGAGATAGTTTTCTAAAGTCCTATAGCCTCTCGAAGAAAAGTACAGACGTCTTCGTACCATTCTGCAAGACTTTACTAGACCCATTTTGGTACGATGAGATCAACGAACCTAGGGCTCTGATATCATCTTTGTCATGACCTGGACTATCGCGAGTGGCACCCACCCAAATCCTCAGATGAGTGAACCAATAACCCAACTCAACACTTAACGAAACTAACAGCTCAAAAACAAGACGCATTAACATAAACTAGTAGTCATAACCAAAATACTAATAACATAAGAACCTGCGAAAATACCCCTAGAATCTGAAATTCATTGTACCAAAATATCTACTTACATCTAGACTGCGAAGATGCAACCCCAAAACAAAAGAGTCTAAGTCTGAAACAATGGACTAGAGATGTACTGGATGACACCATAGTAGCCAAAAGAGTAGCTCACCCTTGGAATCTGGAATCGTCAGGATTAAAACTGAGGTCACGTAGTAGCCACCAGAATATCTCATGTACTCACAAAAAGAAAGTAAGTACAGAATCAGTACACAACCACAGTGTACTGGTAGTATCATTGGCCAGATCCAATAAAATAACATATGAACAATAAACCAAAGCTGAGTAAAGCAGTACAACATGTGATAGCAAGCAAGCAATATCATTCCAGACTCTCAGTCTTTCCTCTAACTTACCAACTACATGAAACAGGTCCAACAACCACCTCAACAATAAATAATGACAATAAGCATATACTTTTTGTAAGTAACTCGGACCAACCAAGGATCCCTAGAACAACACCTAAGTGTTTAACATGCAATTCCTGGTCTACACAAGGACCAGCCCCACATTTAAGTACAACTACCCAACCTCTCATGGTTCAATATGCAACAATCATAGTTTTAACAATCAACCCGGTCCACTCATGAAACCATCGACAAAATACAGTTAACAAGAATAATTGAATCCATACCAGGCGTGGTACCCAAGCCAACCATTATAGAACCTATACCAGGTGTGATACCCAAGCCAACTGATAAGTATCTAGTACCATGTGTGGTAACCGAGCCAATCAATAGGTATCCCATACTAGGCTTGGTACCCGAGCCAACCAAATGTCACACACAATCCCACAAGTCAACAATTAATGAACAAAATCACACTTGTAAACCAACAAGCAACCAAACCAAGTTCATTTCACATGATTGACACCCGGATACTTAGACATTCACAATTCTATTCCCTAAGCATGCAATCCAATACAATACTAAGCGATAGTTATATGAACACATATTGTATTTGAGAAAATAATAACCATCACCTACCTTGAGTAGCCTAAAAACTCTACTGGACCTTAGCCTTTTCGTTCCCAGAAGCTTTCGCTCGCCCTTGGTCTAAAAACAATTACACAGAACTACAATCAATCCAAATAGCCTAAAATTACCCAGATTATACTCAAATCCTAATCCCCAGACTAACCTATGATCATTTCACCTATCTCAGGGATTTTCTACCATTAATTAACCTAAAATTACCATTTTCACGGATACATTAAGCAAATAATTATGTTTTAAACATAATTAAGCAATTATAATCATAACCCAAGAATCCTTCACCCTAGAATCCTTTTTTTCACAAGGTTCTACCTTCTTAGGTTAACCAAAACCCCCCCCCCCCCCGGCCTAAAATTATCGTTTCTAAGGTCTGGGAATCAAAATACTGAAGTAGGGGGCAAAATCCTTACCTTTTCATTGGAGTTTAGTGGAAAATCAGTAGAAATCGCCTCCCTTCGCCTATGCCCTTCCCCAAAATGTTCTTGAGAAATTCTGAACATTTTTGGAGAAGTTTCTGTATTAACTGTCACTTATTCCACTATAGCAGTCTATACATTGGTATAGCAGCACTGCCGTAATGGACTCGACCATTATGGCAGTGCTAACCAACTTTGACTTTCGCTATAGCGGGAATTTCTCCAATATAGCAGTCATAACTGTAGCGTAGTGTCAACCGCTATAGCAGTTGACACAGAATAGAATCTTAGGAATTCCCCGAAAGTTTCTCATTTTATAATACACCTTAAATCCTGACATTCTAAGCTAACCCTTTCATGTCAACTTTGATACTGGAGTTCTACTCACCCGTATTCACTTTTAAAAAGTCCCTCGGACTTCTTAATGTCTTAGCTAATAGAAAAACTAGTTCAACATAAGATAATTTACCAAATCCTCACCCAAATTTTCCTAGACCATACCTCGCTCAGAATCTATCTGAGATTAGCCTAGTCCAAAATTTCCAACTCCCAAATCTAGAAGCTTTCTAACTCAAAACATCACACGAATGATTTACCCGTAATGATAGAATATGTCATTACAGGCTACAAATAGATAATTTGTTTTAGAGAGATTTCAAGTGATTTGTGGGTGGCCAGAAAAATGATCGAGAAACACACTTGTCTAACAGATGATTACAAGGAAGATCATCATAATTTAAGTAGCAACATGATAGCTACTTTTTTTATTCCATCAATTATGGCCGATGTAAATTTTAGTATTAAAGGGGTACAAGAACTTATAAAATCTATTTTTTATACTCTAATTATAGGTGAGCCTGAAAAAAGCTTTTGAAATGGTGTATTGTGATGTTGAAGGTTCTTTCAAGACATTGCCTCGTTACATGGCTGCCCTATAATATTTTAATTTGGGCACCGTTATTGAGTGGGAGTATGAGTCAAATACAATGCAAGGTGAACATATTTTAAAATATATCTTTTGGATTTTTAAACCAAGCATTGATGGTTTCAGAAGTTATAGGCCTGTCATTTCAATAGATGGCACTCATATAAATGGCAAGTATGATATTAAATTGCTAATCGATATTGGAATTGATGCAAATGACAATATTTTTCCACTTTCATATGTTGTTGTTACATGCGATAGTTGTGATTCGTGGATATGGTTTCTTACGTTATTGTGAAGGTACGTTGTGTGTGATTGGTGAAGCATTGGACTTATTTTTGACCATCATCAAGGTATCTTGAAATTTATCCAAAGACATGAGTGGTTAAAACCACCTTCCACATATCATAGATATTTTGTCTGACATATAAAAGCCAACTTTAACAAGAAGTTCTTGAACAGTGACCTTGAGAACCTAATGTGGTTGGTAGCTACAGAGCATCATGAAAAGAAGTTCAAGCAATGGATGAGACAAATTAAATTAATATCACTTGTTGCACATACATGGTTAAATGATCTTTCTCTTCAAAAATAGATATTATACAAGTACAATGGTCACAGGTGGGGGGATTTGATGACCAATGTGTCCAAGTCATATAATGATTTATTAAAGAAAGCTCATGAATTGCATGTTACTGCCATCATTAGACTGACCTTTAAAAATATTATTGATCAATTTCATGAAAGAAACTCTCTTACGAAATTGTTAATTGCAGAAAACAAGCAATGGCCACTTAATGTTGAAAAGAAATTTCTTTTATATTGAGAGTGAGCCATCATGCACACAGATAAGATGTAGTATAATACCGCAAGTGGCACTTTTGAGATTTTAACATTTGCACGTGATGGTATGAGTGGAAATGTACACATTGTCACTGCTGAAGGTCAAAATTATTCTTGTAAAAAATAGGAAAATTACGATGGTATATTTTTTCATTAGGCGAGGAGTCGTATTGATCACCTTATCCATTCAATTTAATTGTAAATACTCAATATCTGAGAACTAATGAAGCTAACAATACTAGCGTCATAGAAATAAAATAGATATTGCTCTAGCTCGCATGGCACAAAGATGTAATTTGTGTAGGAAAATCAATCATACGAGGAATCATTGTCCCCTTTGGCTTCAATAAGTTTTTTTGTACTATTAATCTTGTATAATTATATTGTTGTTGTTTTATTATTAAATGAAGATATTTTTGTTGTTAAATAGTATTTTAGAATTATTTTTATTTTAGAAGAACATGCTAATCTGTCAAGTTTCATCTCTTAAGGTAATGTGACTATGTTAATTTGGATAAGGTTGAGAAGACCTTGGTGCATAGATATCACACAATTCACATTAGAGGTGGGCCTTTGGTTCTTCGATTCAATTTTATTAAAGTTTGATTCGATTATTCAATCTTTAATTTTTTAGTGCAAGTAAAAATAAAATGAGAACAAAATTATCAAAATATTTAAAGTGAAATAAATACGTACGAAAGTGCCAAGTTATTTTCATACCATTTTTATAACAATCAATAACTTAGCACATTATATTAAATAATTTGAAATT
The DNA here is from genome assembly GCA_003996215.1 of Jaltomata sinuosa. Taxonomy (NCBI): domain Eukaryota; kingdom Viridiplantae; phylum Streptophyta; class Magnoliopsida; order Solanales; family Solanaceae; genus Jaltomata; species Jaltomata sinuosa. The sequence goes on along the minus strand of QJPP01001833.1, from coordinate 139,075 downwards.
TTTTTAATCTAGCTTATGTCATGCTTCTCTATTGTACTCATTACCAATTTTTTTGATCTAGTAAATGAAATACTTACTAGTAACATTTTCTTGTTCTTTCACAAGAAAGATAAGTATCACCATGTGAAGTAGCACATAGACACTAGGTTGTAAGTAGGCAGTAGATAACTTAACTCAGCCTACAAGAACACTCAATCTACTACCTACAAAGAACACTACAAATACAATCCAATTTTATAACTTATGCCAACCCCTAGTTCACATGAAAACAAGATTCTTACTTAACTTTGAGTGTGAATAGTAAGATTCCTACCTAATTTTGCAGAATTTTATTTCATAGTTTCATGTGATAATTTTCATAGAGATAATGATAGTAAATAATAAAATTCAGGTCAGAGAATTGGGTTTGATAGTTTCACGTAAACTTGTTTCTATAAGTAAATTTTATTTGATAGTATTACTCCCTCGATCTTATTTTAGTTGGTCACTTTTCATCTTTTAAGGTAGTGAAACTATGTTAATTTGGTGCATAGATATCACACAGTTCACATGACAGAAAATAAGTAGTAAAATTCATTTCATGATAAAAAAGGTACATAATTATTTAAGTTTATTCGTTAGTCATCTCATCCTCCGATTGATAAAGTTCATTAGCTAAAACACTTTCTCTTTCAAATATTGTCATTGTGTGATTTGTCAATGCAGCTTGTTCTTCAGCCAACTTTACGTGGTAATACCTACAATGTCTTACAAGCATTCCTATTGTTCTCCTTTTGAATTTGTTTGACAGTCATTTCATAGTGTTCAACATCTTGACGCTCCATCAGGAGTGAATATCACCATGGTAAGGGTGCCCCCAACCTTTCAAGATTTCAAACAAGGCAAAATAATTCTTTGTATCTGTGATTCTATTTACGTCTTAGTCCACAAAAATATTTATAAAAGTCATATATTTTTAGTATACAAAAATCATTATCACGTTCGAGAAGCATGTGAGGTTTGTACATATCCATCTCAAAATTGCGTATGGATCCCATAATCCAACATCGGTGTTGATAGACCCTAAATCTGGTTGTTATGATTATTTTTTGAAAAATCCTAAGCAAAGGGAGATGGAGACGTTGTGCGGTGCGAGGTCGAAGAGCTTCAAACATTGTTGATGTTATCGTTGTTGGATATCTTTTAGGAGTATTGTTTAAACTACTATAATATGGTAAATAAAATAAGTTATCACGACCCAATTTCTCGATCATGATGGCACCTACAATCCCCCAGTAGAAAAACCAATTCCCGTAGCCTGGAACAGTTAGTAATGGGCTACCTTCTAACAGTTTAAGCGGAAGAACAAATAAATAAGCGGAAGCAAGGGAACAAGATGAATAAACTAGATAACAGGAGTAATATATATACAAAGTGGAAGCTAAACCAACCCAAAACCTGGTATCATAGCGTATAGAAGACCGAACTACATAAGGAGTACAAGGGTCTAAAAGAAATATATATACACAAGTTTTCTCTAAGTAAAAACAGAGTACAAAATATACAAAAGGATAAACTAGAGTCAAGATCTGAACGCCAAGAGCTCACCCTCAGCCTGGATGATCCAAAAATAACACCCCGCACGAGTCTCCAGCGCTCTAACAGCGATGGCCAACACTAGGATCTGCACGAGAAGATGCAGAGTGTAGAGTGAGCACCAAATGTGAAGCATAAGGTAGCCAGTAGGTATCATAGGCCGACTGGGCACATATAAGGTAAAAGCGCAATAGCAGACAAAATAGAAGTAAACAGTCACAGAAATCAATGAAAAGGTACACAAGAACTATCCCAGAGGGAATACAACAGAAAGAAACATACAAGGCTAGCAAGTAAGATATGTACACACAGGCACAAGTGAAAGTAAGAAGCATTAGGGATCCTTGCAATAACAGTATATACATGATAAGTTCTAAAAATAGACGGTATATCGGTAACCTCAAGTATAAAGTATGGGAGTGAAGAATAAAGGTAGACATGCTTGTAAAACAAGAATTAGTGACCATCCAAAGCATACCAATCTCAAATCCAGAAGTAACAACCTAGCAGTACCCAAATTCTATACTTATAACCGTAATAGGGAACAATTCTGAAATCAAATAACGAGGGTCTACCTACAGTCCCCCGGCCGCCCATACAACCGAGGAACAATACCAAGTAAAAACAAACCCTTCAGCATCCCATACTACTGGAGCGTACAATCAACAAACAACAAACAAGGGTGGTACCTCAAACAATGGATGGTATGATGCCATGCTAAAACAAGAGTGATAGTAGTACCGTATGTCACCTGCTTCCAGCAACCTATAAGGCCCAGAAGACAGGATCCATGGAAGGTCGCACCTGTATACCCCTACTACGTCGTATACCCTCCTTCCGGCACCCTCAGCTTGCAGTTTCTGGTCCAAAACGGCAAGGTCCATGGAGGCCCCTGACCAACATACTAAATGCCCTGCAATCTCAAAACAAATCCTCAAGTAAAGTTACTTGGAGGGTATCCAGGTCTAAAACTGTAAGCCAAATAGCTCTAGCACTCGGCACTGCCTAGTCCAGCAATATCCTGGATGCTGTAGTAAATAAGTCTATCCCTCACCCCCGTCGAGAGTGTAAGTGGAACTAGTGATAAAATATCCTTTAAAACTTCCTTACCCCAAGAAGATCCATTAAAATGGTACCAAAACTCTTTTAAATCATTTTTACCAAAATGGGCCCCCACAGCTATGCAAGGTTTAGAAATATAGTCCCAGTAGGCCCAAAGCCAAAGACCACAGTAAAATGTGGATAAAACCTCTTTATATGCGTGGACATGATATGATCAAACATGGATAGTCGCCCCGCAGCTGACAATCAATCCTACGGCCCTGCACAGGCTCCAAAGCTACTCAGCAAGCATAACCAGCCTAGAAGGATATCTCTATGTCCGGGACTCACGTACATTCCCAATAATATCACCATCTACATTCCAGAGTCAACAAGGTCTCACAGGACCACAAGGGTAATAATATCAAGTACTAAGAGTACCACACACAACGGAGGAAAGAAATGGGAAGGGTCATGGAAAAGTGGTCAAGGTCTGTGGTACCAACTTAATAACCCAACCCAAGGATGTCAGCTAGTATAATTTTACCCGATATAGGCTAAGTCTAGGAGTTTAGACCGTAACCTACCTGTCATCCGATGACAAGTTTCCCGAACAACAACGTCCAAGCCCGAATCACTCTGAGAGATCCCGAATGACAATCAAACTATCATAAGCATAAATAAAACATTAAAATGAGTCTAACAATACCCATATTGCTACAATTGTAGTTGGGTTAAAATCCGGGTCAAAAGAGGGCCCGCGAGGCCCACACCCAAAATCAAAAATAAAAAGAGCCACAATGACCCCAACGATGCCAAGAAGGCATGCTCTAAATTTGAACACAATTGGCCAAGAGATGGTGCCAAAATAGCCCGCTCAACTTGGGTTTAAAGATGGAATTTCAATAATAAGAATGGAAATTGGGCAAGAATTACTTACCAAAAGGACGGAAAATCATCCCAAGACGGACAATTCTTCGTACCCACGAACATGCACAAGTTAAAAGGCAGCCACTACAACAAATTCTCAAGGTTGGAAGAAGAGAAACAATGGAGGAATTTAGAAAATTCAAGGAGGAAGAAGCTTACCAAAAGATGAAGGACTACGGAAAATCCACGAACAATTGAGTCCCCAAAGCTTAGAATTGTTTTAGAGCAAAATGATGGAGAGAAATTTGAGTTTTAGAGTGAGAAAGTTTGGGAAAGAATGCTGGAAAAATAAAATAACTGAAATTTATAGCTGCTGAAAATTTGCCAGCGCCATCGGCGCTAAAGGCCTGCCACAGGCCAGCACGATCGCGCTGCCTGGGCGTCGTTGGCGCTGAAGGCTAGCCTGCAAATATTTTTTTGCAATTTTTAAAAATTCTCCAGGGTATTCCGGGCATAATTGGAACCCGATATTCAAAAACCAATAATGCTAATAGAGTGAAAACGACATTCCGAACTCAATGGAATCGATGAATCTCCCATACGAGGTCATTTTGGAGAAATGTTGACTCAAGTCAACACTAACGAAAAGGAACTCAAAGGCTCAAAATGAGTCTGGCTCACCCGAAACCCTGAACCAACCACCTTCCTAGCCTAAACTCAACATTCCGGAGTTGATGGGATCGTCGGATTTTAAATCTGACACTCCAATCATTGAAAGTCACCCGAAGTTACACTTTCAAATCCAAATGGCTTGAAAACTGAGAAAATAACACAAAACCCACACCTGAAGTTCTCAGGCCTCAACTAAAAGTCCAACTAGACCAAACTCAATGCTCTGGAGCTAACAGAACTGTCAGAATTCAAATCCGAGCACGTTAGCTAAGAATGTTGACTAAAGTCAACGATATTCTATGTTTAAGCTCTAAAATATGCAAACGAACAAACAGGGCACCAAATTACTGGTCCCAGCAAGCCATAAATGACTTGGGGCTGCTACAGAAAAGCTCTATCAATATAATAAATACATAAACACGAAGATGACCAAAAGGGTCATCACAACATCCACTACTAAAAAGACTTTCGTCCTCGAAAGTCAAGAAGAAGAAAGTACCTGAAGGCTCGAACAAATACTAAGCATGAAACTCACTCTCGGTCTCATAAGTAGCCTCCTCGATCGGACGGTGCCACCACTGAACTTTCACAACCGGAATATCCCTAGATCTCAATCTCTTGATATCTCTGGCCAGAATAGCTATCGGCTCCTCAGCAAATGACAAGATCTCATCTAACTAAACCGAATCCCAATGCAACACATGAGACTCATTTGGCACATACTGGCGCAACATCAAGACATAAAAAACTGGATGAATAACTGAAAACATCGGAGGCAAAGCCAACATGTAGGCAACACTACCAACCCTCTGTAGAATCTCAAATGGCCCAATAAACCTGGGGCTAAGCTTGCCCCGCCAACCAACTCTCATCACGCCCTTCACAGGCGATACCCGAAGGAAAACCAAGTAACCAACACTGAACTCCAAGGCTCAAAGTCTACGATCAGCGTAGCTCTTCTGCCTACTCTGGGCCTGTAACATCCCGTATTCTGCATATACTAGTCCTATTCATATATCACTTGATATAGCCTTGTTGTATAGGTGAGGGACCGAGTTTCTTATATGAGTAGTGATAGTTTAATGTGTATTGGGAGGTGTTGTAATGCCGTATTCAGTTCAGCACGTAAACGGCCAAGTTAACCTCGACAAAAGTATTTAAACTCGAGATGGTAAGGTTGTATTTGAGTAAATATTTAGGGTGATGTTTTAAGTTAAAGCAAAAGGGATTAGAAATTAGAAATTAGAATAAAATAAGTGAGCTGCTTGCTTGACTTAACTAAGCTAGTAGGTGACAAGTAGGTGCATCACCTACTTTGACTTATTGACCAGCCTAAAGAACTAGGTAGGTGCATCACCTACTAAGACTATTTTGACTAGCTTAGAGGGCCAAGTACACCCATCACCCACTTGAATAAATTCTGGCCCAAAGAAGTGAAAGAAAGGGAAAGAATTGGCAGCCAAGGCCCAATAAGGTTAAGTCCAACAAAGCCCATGTAAAATGGCCAAGTAGGTGTATCACCTTCTTGACATTTTGTGGCTCAAAATGAGCAAGGAAAGTCGGCCAAAGCAGCCCCCCTTTAAAGGGGTTAAGACCAGCTCATTTCACTCATTTTAACTTGAAAAAAATAGATTTTAGAAGTTCTTTCTTTCTCTCTCTCTTAGCTTCACATAGCAGCCATAAAATACCATTAGGGTTCTTAAGTATTCTCCCTCTTTTCAAGCTAAGTTGAAGGGGAGTTCAAGCTCTTGAAGAAGTACAAGTTGGGAGGACAGATTTTCAGAATTTAAGGTAAAGTTACTGCCCATTTTTACCCCTTTTTATATGCAAGTTTGATAAAGAATTCTGTATGTGTTTGTGTCAAGAACCATGGGGTAGTGATTGGAATCCTTGAGTTAAAAATACTTTCTTATTATGTTGAAGGATGTTTGGGATTGTTTTAGGAGCGGTTTTATGTGTATATATTTGGCACACCTTGGTGGAACTTGTAAAAGGGTGTGTGAAGTTGTATTGAAGTATGGAAGGAGGGTGTGGTAATACACCACTTAATTGGGTGTTATGTTAACTTGCTGCCTGCACACCTTTGTATGTTGTTTGGTATATGTTGTGAAGTCGGAAGAGCTTCAAGGGACCTTATGAGAAGGTCGTATAGTATGTAGATATGTTTAGAGGAGAAGAGGTGAAAGGAACACTCTTGGTTTGATCAATTACGAGCTTACTGCCTAGTTACTGATTTAGTGGGATCAAGTAGCCCAAATTGGTTAACTAGATACTAATACTAGTTTTGCCACGTATTTTATTGTAGATAAATAATCTGAAAGGGGGAAGCTTAATTCGTTGTAATATCCGAGTTACACAACAAGGTATGTAAGGTTTCTCAGTTTCATATTCCTTGGCATGAACTCTTATATTTGTGTTGTTACCAACGAAGTGGGTTTCCTAGTAAAGGTACTTTCAACAGCAAGCTTTGTGAGTTATTCTCTAAGCCAAATGAGGTTCAGTGTATCATATAAGCTCCTAAATAGTACGTTGATGTTACGTTTGCTCCTTATATCATTGTTACTGCCTTAAGTGCATGTTCACATGTCTTCTACTACTGGTCCATAGTTTTGAGCTCAATAAAGGTTACAACCACCAATGTAACAATCTCAAAGATTAAAGAAACTAAATGAAGTAATCTGTATATGTGTGGGTGGCAGCCCAGGGGTGAAAGCCTAGCATGGGTCGATCCCTATTTGTGTACTTATGGGTGGCAGCCTAGGGGCGAAAGCCTAGCATGGGTCGATCCCAATTTGTATATTTATGAGGGCAGCATCCCAGGGGTTAAATTGCCTAGCATGGGACTCCTCTTCTACCACTGATCAGTTGGTCACGTGTATTACATGCCTTACAATGATCATAAAGCAAAGAAGAGTAACCAAAGAACGTAATATACATGATTTCACAAGTGTAAGCAAATGTGATCTTCTGTTCTTATTTACATGTTTATGCACTGATACCTGATTCTATTTGAGCTCTTGTTTACATATGGGTTACTTTATGCCTTACATATTCAGTACATTCTCTCGTACTAATGTCCCTCATGGGGATGCTGCATTTCATGCCGCAGGCACATGTACTCTGGCTAGTAGACCTCCCCAGTAGGAGCACAGGACACTCGGCTGCTGTTGGTGAGCTCCAGGTTGATTCGGGGCTTTACCGAGTCTTTGGTATATATTTTGGGTATTGTATAGTTAAGGGTAAGGCGGGGCCCTGTCCCGACCTAAACTAAGTTTGTCTATCTTGTAGAGGCTTTGTAGACCAATGTTAAAGTAAAACTTAGTTATGTCTTTGCTCTTAACAGTTGTGGCCTCAATGGCCAGATCGTGTACATAAGTTTTGGGCCTATCTATGTTGGTCTTGTTATTCAGGCAACTTATCTATAGTCAAAGCTTCTTAATTGTCATAGTTATATGCATGATGAATCACAGGTTATAAGTTGGTTCTCTCGGGCCTTTAGGGCATCGAGTGCCTGGCCGTCTAAATGGAATTTGAGGCGTGACAAAAGTGGTATCAGAGTAGGTCATCCTAGGGAGTCTACAAAGTCGTGTCTATGTAGAGTCTTGCTTATGGGTGTGTTGTGCACCACATCTATAAACAGGAGGCTACGGGACATTTAGGAGTTGTCTCTTTTTCTTCATCTCTTAGATCGTGCAATAGAGCCAATGTTATAGGTTTATCGTATCTAACCTTTAAATTGTTTTTATTATAGCAAAAATGCCGGTTACTAGGAAAAGTAAGAGTACTGGTAAGCAAGTAGATGTGGCTACTGGAGAAGGGACCAGCAAATCACCACCTAGACGAGCTAATCAAAGTGAGGCTCAACTGTCTTCATCACGGACTTCCTCCACTCCTCCGTCTCCAGAAGAGCTAAGGAGGGCAGCAGCACCCCAAGAACCACCGGTTAATGCTACTGACCAAGATTTAAAGAATGCAGTCCAATTGTTGACTCGTATACTTGCTGGTCAAGGACAAGGGCAAGCAGGTCCAATTGCAGGTACTAGTGGTGCAAATAGGGAAGCTAGTGTGCGGATACGTGATTTCCTTAATTTGGACCCTCCATCATTCACCGGGTCAGATCCTAATGAAGATCCGCAAGACTTTATTGATCAAATCCAAAGGACCTTAGATATTATGCATGTATCTGGTAAGGAAGCAGTTGAGTTGGCAACATATAGATTAAAAGGTGTGGCTATATTGTGGTACGAAGCTTGGAAACAATCTAGGGGTATAAATACACCTTCAGCTAAATGGAAAGAGTTTAAAAAGGCATTCCTTGACCATTATCTGCCATTGGAGATTCGGGAGGCCCGTGCAACTCAGTTCTTAAATCTTCACCAAGGGAATATGAGCGTGAGAGAGTATAGTCTCAAGTTTAATTCTTTGGCCAGGTATGCTCCTAATATAGTAGCTACTATGGAGGATAGAGTTCATCGTTACGTGGATAGATTGGATTCATTCCTGGTTAGGGATTGTACTATTGCTGCTTTGAACAAAGATATGGATATAGCAAGGATACAAGCTTTTGCACAAAAGATGAAGGATCAAAGGCAAAGGAGAAGGACACAAGAGTCGGAAAGAGGGCAGGCCAAGAGGGCCAGATCTATGGGCCAGTTTACGCCATCCCAAGGTGAGTTTAGGCCTCGGTTTTCTAATAGACTGTCTAGGCCATCATCTTCCTACTCTATAGCTAGCGCTCCACCTCGGTTTCAAGGGTCTAGGGCTAATCAATTTGGGCAAAGGAGTGAGAGTCAAGGCTCACAAGTAGCAGGGTACCAAGAACAGGGAAGTGCGACCCAACCAAGACCTCCTAGACAGTCTTGTAAACAATGTGGAAGAAATCATCCATGTATATGTCAGCTCGGAACAAATGTTTGTTTTTGGTGTGGTACACCGGGACACATGATGAGAAATTACCCTCAAAGGGGCATGGGTAGCATGGCACAACCTACTGGATCGATTGCTGCATCATCATCATCGGTGCCTTCTTTAGGTAGAGGGCCACAGGTGCCTACAGGTCATGGTAGAGGTGGTAGAGGAACTGCTAGTTCTAGTGGAGTTCAAAATCGTACATATGCTCTAGCGGAACGACAAAATTTGGAGGTTTCACCTGATGTGGTTACAGGTACATTGTCCATCTTTTCATATAATGTATATGCATTAATTGATCCAGGCTCTACACTATCATATGTAACTCCATTGATTGCTGGAAAGTTTGAAGGAACGCCAGAATTATTGGTTAAACCATTTGAAGTATTTACGCCAACTAGCGAGTCTATTATAGCTAGAAAAGTCTATCGTAATTGCATAGTAACTGTTTGTGACTGTAACACATTGGCTGACCTTGTTGAGCTAGATATGCTAGATTTTGATGTTATAATGGGTATGGATTGGTTGGCTTCATGTTATGCCATGGTAGATTGCCGAGCTAAGAGGGTGAGTTTCCATTTTCCAAAAGAGGCAGTCCTTGAATGGAAAGGTAATGTTGGGACACCAAGAGGTAAGTTTATTTCTTATCTTAAGGCAAAGAAGATGATGTCCAAAGGGTACATATGTCATCTAGTGAGAGTGAGAGATATAGATGCGGAGCCACTAGATCTTCAGTCTATTCCAGTGGTAAATGAATTTTCTGATGTATTTCCCGAAGAGCTTCCAGGTTTGCCTCCATAAAGAGAGATAGAGTTTGGTATTGATGTGATTCCAGGTACTCAACCCATCTCCATCCCTCCATATAGGATGGCCCCGGCAGAATTATGAGAATTGAAGGAGCAATTAAAAGATTTGTTAGAAAAGGGATTCATAAAGCCTAGTAATCCCCTTGGGGAGCACCGGTTTTATTTGTACGCAAGAAAGATGGCTCATTGAGAATGTGTATTGACTATCGGCAGTTGAATAAGGTGACAATTAAGAACAAATATCCCCTTCCTAGGATTGATGATTTGTTTGACCAGTTACAGGGTGCTAAGTGTTTCTCGAAGATTGATTTGAGGTCGGGTTATCATCAAGTAAAAGTTAAAGAGAAAGATATACCCAAGACAGCTTTCCGAACACGGTATGGTCATTTTGAATTTTTAGTTATGTCATTTGGGCTAACAAATGCACCAGCAGCTTTTATGGATCTGATGAATAGGGTGTTCAAGCCATTCTTGGACGTGTTTGTGATTGTATTCATAGATGATATCTTGGTCTATTCAAGATCAAAGGAGGACCATGCTAATCACTTGTGGCAGGTGTTACAGGTTCTTCATGATCGTAAGCTATATGCAAAGTTTTCTAAATGTGAGTTTTGGTTAAAATCTATGGCATTATTGGGTCATATTGTCTCTTATGAAGGAATAAGGGTTGATACTCAAAAGATAGAAGCCGTGAAGAACTGGCCAAGACCTACAACACCTACGGAGGTTCGTAGTTTCCTTGGGTTGGCAGGTTATTATAGAAGGTTCGTTGAGGGATTTTCCTCTATTTCTGCACCCTTAACAAAGCTAACACACAAGGCAGCCAAGTTCCAATGGAGCGATGCATGCGAAAGAAGCTTCCAGGAGCTGAAAAATAAGTTGACTTCTACACCTATATTGGTACTTCCAGAAGGCATAGAAGGGTATGCAGTGTATTGTGATGCATCAGGAGTGGGCTTAGGATGCGTATTGATGCAGCATGGTAAAGTAATAGCTTATGCCTCAAGACAGTTGCGGCCACATGAGAAAAATTATCCAACCCATGACCTAGAGCTAGCAGCGGTTGTATTTGCTTTAAAGATATGGCGCCACTACTTGTATGGGGTTCATGTTGACATATATACGGACCATAAGAGCTTGCAATATATCTTTAAGCAGAAGGATCTGAATCTGAGGCAGCGAAGATGGCTTGAGTTATTAAAAGATTATGATGTTGATATCTTGTATCATCCGGGGAAAGCAAATGTGGTGGCCGATGCTTTAAGTCGTAGGACAATGGCAAACACCTATGGGCAGTCCATGGAAAGACAAAGAATAGCTAAGGATCTATACCAACTAGCTAGCTTGGGGGTTCGCCTTCTTGAATCTCAAGATGAAGGGATTATTGTTCAAAATGCAGCAGAATCCTCATTAGTAGTCGAAGTAAGAGAGAAGCAATATAAGGATCCTATTCTATTACAGCTTAAGGAGAATGTACAAAAAGGGGTGACAAAGGCATTTGAGCTTATGCAAAACAAAGTACTCCAGTGCCAAAACAGATTGTGTGTGCCTAATATAGATGGACTAAGGGAGAGAATTATGACAGAAGCACATCATTCAAGATATTCTATCCATCCGGGCTCAACTAAAATGTATCATGACTTGAAAGGAGTGTATTGGTGGAGTGACATGAAAAAGAACATTGCAGAATTTGTTTCTCAATGTCCAAATTGTCAACAAGTTAAAGTAGAGCACCAAAAGCCTGGAGGTTATATGCAACATATAGACTTTCCAATTTGGAAGTGGGACATGATCAACATGGATTTTGTCACTGGTCTGCCTCGCTCATTTCGGAAGTTTGACTCCATATGGTTGATAGTTGATAGACTCACCAAATCAGCCCACTTCTTGCCGGTTAAGGCTACTTATACAGTTGAAGAGTATGCAAGGTTGTATATTAAAGAGATAGTTCGGCTACATGGAATCCCAATCTCTATTATATCTGATAGGGGAGCTCAATTCACTGCGAATTTTTGGAAATCATTCCAGAAGAGTTTGGGAACACAAGTGAATTTAAGTACGGCCTTTCACCCTCAAACGGATGGTCAGGCAGAACGTACAATCCAAACACTTGAGGATATGTTACGAGCTTGTGTATTGGACTTTAAAGGTAGCTGGGATGACCATTTACCACTTATTGAGTTTTCTTACAACAATAGCTACCATTCAAGTATCAAAATGGCACCTTATGAAGCTTTATATGGGAGGAAGTGTAGATCACCAATCGGATGGTTTGAAGTGGGTGAAACTACCTTATTTGGGCCAGATCTTGTTCATCAAGCTATGGAAAAAGTTAAGGTGATACAACAGTGGCTGGCAACGGCTCAAAGTCGATACAAATCATATGCAGATATTAGAAGAAGAGGGCTGGAGTTTGCTATAGGAGATTGGGTATTTTTGAAGGTGTCACCAATGAAAGGGGTGATGAGATTTGGTAAAAAGGGAAAGTTAAGTCCACGCTATATAGGGCCATATAATATTATTCGAAGAGTTGGCCAAGTCGCATATGAGTTAGAGCTACCCCGAGAGCTTTCAACTGTCCATCCGGTATTTCATGTCTCAATGCTTCGAAAGTGTATAGGTGACCCATCTCGTATTACTCCTATTGAAGATGTACAAGTTATGGGAGATCTCACTTATGAAGAAGTACCCATTGCTATTCTGGATCGCCAAGTTAAGAGGCTAAGAAATAAGGAAGTAGCTTCCGTAAAAGTACTGTGGAGAAACCAACAAGTAGAAGAAGTTACATGGGAAGCGGAAGAAGCGATGAAATCCAAGTATCCTCATCTATTTCAGTCCAATGAGAAAGGTGGAAGTGTCGAGTTGAGGCATTAACGAGTAAGTATAAGTCTATATATATTATCTGTCTAATAGTGGTACTTAACTTAGGCTTGAGCTTGTTTGGGCTGGGTAACTTTAATATCATTCGAGGACGAATGTTCCTAAGAAGGGGAGGATGTAACATCCCGTATTCTGCATATACTAGTCCTATTCATATATCACTTGATATAGCCTTGTTGTATAGGTGAGGGACCGAGTTTCTTATATGAGCAGTGATAGTTTAATGTGTATTGGGAGGTGTTGTAATGCCGTATTCAGTTCAGCACGTAAACGGCCAAGTTAACCTCGACAAAAGTATTTAAACTCGAGATGGTAAGGTTGTATTTGAGTAAATATTTAGGGTGATGTTTTAAATTAAAGCAAAAGGGATTAGAAATTAGAAATTAGAATAAAATAAGTGAGCTGCTTGCTTGACTTAACTAAGCTAGTAGGTGACAAGTAGGTGCATCACCTACTTTGACTTATTGACCAGCCTAAAGAACTAGGTAGGTGCATCACCTACTAAGACTATTTTGACTAGCTTAGAGGGCCAAGTACACCCATCACCCACTTGAATAAATTCTGGCCCAAAGAAGTGAAAGAAAGGGAAAGAATTGGCAGCCAAGGCCCAATAAGGTTAAGTCCAACAAAGCCCATGTAAAATGGCCAAGTAGGTGTATCACCTTCTTGACATTTTGTGGCTCAAAATGAGCAAGGAAAGTCGGCCAAAGCAGCCCCCCTTTAAAGGGGTTAAGACCAGCTCATTTCACTCATTTTAACTTGAAAAAAAATAGATTTTAGAAGTTCTTTCTTTCTCTCTCTCTTAGCTTCACATAGCAGCCATAAAATACCATTAGGGTTCTTAAGTATTCTCCCTCTTTTCAAGCTAAGTTGAAGGGGAGTTCAAGCTCTTGAAGAAGTACAAGTTGGGAGGACAGATTTTCAGAATTTAAGGTAAAGTTACTGCCCATTTTTACCCCTTTTTATATGCAAGTTTGATGAAGAATTCTGTATGTGTTTGTGTCAAGAACCATGGGGTAGTGATTGGAATCCTTGAGTTAAAAATACTTTCTTATTATGTTGAAGGATGTTTGGGATTGTTTTAGGAGCGATTTTATGTGTATATATTTGGGACAGCTTGGTGGAACTTGTAAAAGGGTGTGTGAAGTTGTATTGAAGTATGGAAGGAGGGTGTGGTAATACACCACTTAATTGGGTGTTATGTTAACTTGCTGCCTGCACACCTTTGTATGTTGTTTGGTATATGTTGTGAAGTCGGAAGAGCTTCAAGGGACCTTATGAGAAGGTCGTACAGTATGTAGATATGTTTAGAGGAGAAGAGGTGAAAGGAACACTCTTGGTTTGATCAATTACGAGCTTACTGCCTAGTTACTGATTTAGTGGGATCAAGTAGCCCAAATTGGTTAACTAGCTACTAATACTAGTTTTGCCACGTATTTCATTGTAGATAAATAATCTGAAAGGGGGAAGCTTAATTCGTTGTAATATCCGAGTTACACAACAAGGTATGTAAGGTTTCTCAGTTTCATATTCCTTGGCATGAACTCTTATATTTGTGTTGTTACCAACGAAGTGGGTTTCCTAGTAAAGGTACTTTCAACAGCAAGCTTTGTGAGTTATTCTCTAAGCCAAATGAGGTTCAGTGTATCATATAAGCTCCTAAATAGTACGTTGATGTTACGTTTGCTCCTTATATCATTGTTACTGCCTTAAGTGCATGTTCACATGTCTTCTACTACTGGTCCATAGTTTTGAGCTCAATAAAGGTTACAACCACCAATGTAACAATCTCAAAGATTAAAGAAACTAAATGAAGTAATCTGTATATGTGTGGGTGGCAGCCCAGGGGTGAAAGCCTAGCATGGGTCGATCCCTATTTGTGTACTTATGGGTGGCAGCCTAGGGGCGAAAGCCTAGCATGGGTCGATCCCAATTTGTATATTTATGAGGGCAGCATCCCAGGGGTTAAATTGCCTAGCATGGGACTCCTCTTCTACCACTGATCAGTTGGTCACGTGTATTACATGCCTTACAATGATCATAAAGCAAAGAAGAGTAACCAAAGAACGTAATATACATGATTTCACAAGTGTAAGCAAATGTGATCTTCTGTTCTTATTTACATGTTTATGCACTGATACCTGATTCTATTTGAGCTCTTGTTTACATATGGGTTACTTTATGCCTTACATATTCAGTACATTCTCTCGTACTGACGTCCCTCATGGGGACGCTGCATTTCATGCCGCAGGCACATGTACTCTGGCTAGTAGACCTCACCAGTAGGAGCAGAGGACACTCGGCTGCTGTTGGTGAGCTCCAGGTTGATTCGGGGCTTTACCGAGTCTTTGGTATATATTTTGGGTATTGTATAGTTAAGGGTAAGGCGGCGCCCTGTCCCGACCTAAACTAAGTTTGTCTATCTTGTAGAGGCTTTTAGACCAATGGTAAAGTAAAACTTAGTTATGTCTTTGCTCTTAACAGTTGTGGCCTCAATGGCCAGATCGTGTACATAAGTTTTGGGCCTATCTATGTTGGTCTTGTTATTCAGGCAACTTATCTATAGTCAAAGCTTCTTAATTGTCATAGTTATATGCATGATGAATCACAGGTTATAAGTTGGTTCTCTCGAGCCTTTAGGGCATCGAGTGCCTGTCCGTCTAAATGGAATTTGAGGCATGACAGGGCCGCTCTAAGCCTGTCCTGAATCAAACAAACTCGGTTCAAGGAATCTCTAAGAAAATATATACTCTGCGGTCTGGACTCTAACCCATCAAACCAACCAATCAGCGATCTGCAACGCCTACCATACAGAACCTCGAACGTTGCCATGCCAATGCTCGAATGGAAACTATTATTATACACAAACTCGGCCAAAGGCACAAACTGATCCCATGAACCCCCAAAGTCAAGTACACAAGCCCGTAGCATGTCCTACTAGACCTGAATAGTCCTCTCGGACTGGCCATCTGTCTGAGGGTGGAAATCAGTACTAAGCTGAACCTTTGTACCTAAATCCCTCTGTATAGCTCTCTAGAACTGAGATGTGAACTGAGTGCCACGATCAGAAATGATAGAAGCTGGGACACCATGCAATCGAACAACCTCACAAATGTAGATTTGAGCTAGCCTCTCTGCCCCGTAAGAAGTCTGAACTGGCAATAAGTATGCTGACTTAGTCAGCCTATCAACGATCACCCAAATAGAATCAAACCCTCGAGAAGTATGAGCCAAATCGACAACAAAGTCCATAATCTTCCTACTTCCACTATGGAATGGGGAGTCACTACATCAAGCCACCCGATCTCAGGTGCTCGAACATAACCTGCTGACAGTTCAAGCACCGAGCTACAAACTCCACCACATCCTGCTTTATACTGCTCCACCAATAAAGTTGTCTCAAATCTCTATACATCTTTGTTGCACCAGGATGAATGGAGTATCTAGAATAATATGCCTCACGGAGTATCAACTGTATCAAATCACCAACTCTTGGAACACAAAGCCGACCATCAAACCTCAGAATACCATCAGAATCCAAAGTAGCCCGGCTAGCCTCACCCTAAACTACCTGATCACGAAGGTCATGCAAACTCTGATCCTCAAACTGTCGACTCTGAATCAGATTAACTAGAGTAGAGTAAACCTCAATACTTGCAAGAACTCTGTTGGGATCCGATAATTCAAGCCTAACCAAATGGTTAGCCAAGGACTGGATGTCCAAGGCCAACTGACGCTCAGAAACTGAAAGGGAAGCCAGGCTGCCCATACTCACCGCCTTCGGACTCAAGGAATCTGCTACCATGTTTGCCTTGCCCAGATGGTATAAAATAGTGAAATCATAGTCCTTTAGCAACTTAATCCATCTCCTCTACCTCAAGTTCAGCTCGCGCTGACTCGTAATATATTGAATACTACGATGGTCGGTGAATATCTGACAATGAACTCTATATAGATAGTGTCTCCAGATCTTGAGTGCGAAGACTACCACCGCCAACTCCAAGTCATGAGTGAGGTAGTTGCACTCGTAAACCTTCAGCTACCTCGACGCATATGCTATCACTCGACCCTGTTGTATCAACACACAACCAAGACCGACCCTTGAATCATCACAATGCATGAAGAAACTCTGACCCTTAACTGGTAAAGTCAATACTGGAGCTGAAGTCAATAAGGCCTTAAGCCTCTGGAAGCAATCCTCACACTGATCCGACCACTGGAATGGGACATCCTTCCTAGTCAGCATAGCCAAGGGTGCTTCTATGGAAGAAAATCCCTCAACAAACCATCTGTAGTACCCGGCTAACCCAACAAAGCTACGGACCTCAGTAGGATTAGTAGGTCTAGGCCAATCACGAACCGCAGAAATCTTACCTGGATCAACTCTAATCCCATCCTTAGACACCACATATCCTAGGAATGCAACTGACTCAAGTGAAAAGTTACACTTTGAGAACTTGGCATAAAGCCAATGATCTCTCAAAGTCTGAAGTATAGTCCTCAAATGCTGCTCATGCTCATCCCTACTCCTCAAGTAAATCAGGATGTCATCAATAAAGACTATCACGAACATATCTAAGTACGGGCTAAGTACCTTATGCATCAAATCCATAAAGGCTGCGGGGGCATTAGTCAACCCAAAAAACATCACCAGGAACTCATAGTGGCCATAACATGTCCTGAATGATGTCTTAGGGATGTCCTCCTCCCTAATCCTCAACTGATGGTAGACGGACCTCAAATCAATCTTTGAAAACACAGTTGAACCCTGGAGCTGATCAAATAAGTCATCAATCCTCGGCATCGGATACCTATTCTTCACTGTCATATTATTCAACTATCGATAGTCAATACACATCTGCATCGACCCATTCATCTTCTTCACGAAGAGGATAGGACCACCCCAAAGAGACACACTCGATCTAATGAACCCCTTAGCTAAAAAATCCTTGAGCTGCTCCTTAAGCTCTCTCAACTCAGAAGGAGTCATACAGTAGGGAGGGATAGAAATGGGCCTGGTGCCCGACTCTAACTCAATGGCAAAATCAACATCTCTCTCAGGTGGAAAGCCTGGCAGGTCGGTAGGGAACATATCTAGGAAGTCTCTAACCACAGGAACAGACTCAGGAGATATACGGTCAGCACTAGCATCTTGGACATATGCTAGATAAGCTAAACACCCACGGGAAATCAACTTTCTAGCTCGAAGATAAGAGATGATCCCAGATGGTGCATGGCTAATAAAGCCCTGCCATACAACCGGGGATACACCGGGCATGGCTATGGTAACAGTCTTGGCATAACAATCCAAAACTACATGGTGGGGGGATAACCAGTCTATGCCCAGTATCACATCAAAGTCTAAACATAACAAGTATCATCAAATCAGGCCAAGTCTCCAAATCACCAATAGATATCACACAAGATCTCATAATCTGATCCACTACTAAAGAATCTCCCACTGGGGTTGAAACAGAAATAGCAACAGATAATGGCTCACTAGACAACCCCAAACAAGGGAGAAAGTAGGCAGATATATACGAACAAGTGGATCTAGGATCAAACAAAGCATAAGCTGGCTGATGACATACTGAAATTGTACCTATGATCACGGTATCTGAGGCCTCTGCCTCCGGCCTCCAAGGGACCGCATAGAACTGATGACGACCTCCACTTGCCCGACCTTCATCCCTACCACCTGCTCTGCCACGCAGAGCACCACTGTACCCTAACCACCACCTCCTTGAGTCGGTGGCTGAACGGAGCAAATAGGCTGAACTGTACCCCGCTGGGGGCAATCTTTAGCAAAATGGCCATCAACTCCGCACTCATACCAGGTTGTACCCTGCTGGGGGAAATCACTGGCAAAATGGTCGCTGACTCCATACTCATAGCATGGCCCTAACGGCCCACTCTGTCAAGACGAACCCGCTAAATTGGTGTGGCCACATTAGCCTGATGCCCCCAGAAGGTGTACCCCTTAAAGACTGCCCGCTATAGCCCTGATGGCTACTCTAACCCTGCTTAAAATGGGTACTACCAGAAGTCTGGAGTGAAGCATGAACAAGTCGGCTGGACTGACCCTGGTGCTACTATGGTTGATAACCCTGGCCCTAGTGGCCTGAACCTCTACCACCATGCCTGGAACCACTGTAGCCACCCAGATGTTGTGGCCTCTTATCTGTGGCCCTAGTGTCATGACGACGTGAATCCTTAAATGTACGGGCATAATCTGCAATGGCCTGGAATGACCAACCTCTAGGAACCAGTAACTCTGCAGGCTCTCTAAAATCTCTCCATAGACCCCAAATAAATCTATGGACCCTGTCCACCTTAGTAGGCATAATCATGGCTCCAAAAGGAGTGAGCTGATGGAAACGGGTCTCGTACTCTGAGACAATCATGGAATCCTGAGAAAGCCTAGTGAACTCCTCCCTCTGATGCTCCATGTCGCTCTGTGGAAAGAACTTTGCCATGAAGGCCTCATAAAATTCAGACCAGTTCAAGGAAGGTGATGTAGAAGGCCTACAAGCAACCTGCACCCTCCACCATAACTTTGTTGGACCCTCCAGTTCATATGAAGTATAGCCAACCCCGTGAGTCTCTAATAGCCCCAAGTGATGCAATATCTCCTCACATGTAGCAATAAAGTCATGTGGTTCCTGACCTGGTGAACCAACAAACCTCGGCGGTGCCAATCTCAAAAATCTGCTCAAAGCCTTCTGCTCCCCATCTAACATAGCTGGGTGAGGAGCAAGAGGCTATGCAACTGATGGAACTGGAATGACCTCGGCACGGGGAGCCGCAGTAGTAGGCTGCGCTCCTGAACTCTGAACACCCAGGGCTGCCCCCTGAATGAATGTATGGGATGTCTTAGAAGGACGCTCCCCAATCATACCCAGCAGCTAAACAAGTAAACACCGAATATCTGAAGACTGAGTTGGAGCTGAAGCCGATATAGAAACTGGTGCTGGAACTGGTACTGGAGCTGGTGGTACCTGGGCTACCCTCAGGCCCATATGTTGTTGCTCTGGAGTGAACTCTGGCTCGTAGTCATGCTCGGGCTCTACCTCAACCCTAGTACCCCTACCTCTACCCTTGCGACCACCCTGACCCCTAGCTGGAGTTGGAGATGCATGGGTAGGAGGCTCTCCTCTGCCAGAAGCTGAAGATCTCGTACAAACCATTTGCGGAAGAGTGAACCAGAGTAAGTGAGATTTCCAAAACTTCCAAGGATACTACGCACAAAATAGAAACAAGAAAAGTCTATTTTCCCTAAGATGTTACTATAGCCTCCCGGAGATTGAGTATGGATGTCTCTGCCCCGATCCATAGGACTCTACTAGACATTGGCTCCTATACCGATGACACCAGTGAATTTAGGGCTCTGATACCAAGCTGTCACGACCCAATTTCTCTGTCATGATGGCACCTATAACCCCCTAGTAGGTGAACCAATCCCCGTAGCCTAGAACGGTTAGTAATGGGCTACCTTCTAACAGTTTAAGCGGAAAAACAAATAAATAAGCGGAAGCAAGAGAACAAGATGAATAAACCGGTTAATAAGAGTAATATAAATACAAAGCGGAAGCTAAACCAACCCAAAACTTGGTATCATAGCGTATAGAAGCCCAAAGTATATAAGGAGTACAAGGGTCCAAAAGAAATATATATATACAAGATGTCTCCGAGTAGTAACAAAGTACAAAATATATAAAAGGATAAACTAGAGTCAAGCTTTGAATGCCAAGAGCTCACCCTCAGCCTGGATGATCCAAAAATAGCACCCCACATGAGTCTCTGGTGCTCTAACGGTGATGGCCCACATTAGGATCTGCACTAGAAGATGAAGAGTGTAGAGTGAGCACCAAATGTGAAGCATAAGGTACACAACAGGTATTATAGGCCGACTGGGCACATATAAGGTAAAAGCATAATAGCAGACAAAATAGAAGTAAACAGTCACAGAATTCAATGAAAAGGTACACAAGAACTAGCCCAGAGGAAAGACAACAGAAAGCAACATACAAGGCTAGCAAGTAAGATATATACACACAGGCACAGGTGAAAGTAACTATAACGCACCTGGTATCCTTGCAATAACAGTATATACATGATAAGTTCTAGAAATGGATGGTATACCGGTAACCTCAAGTATAAAGTATGGGAGAGAAGAATAAATGTATACATGCTCGAAAAACAAGAATTAGTAACCAGCCAAAGCATATCAATCTCAAATCCAGAAGTAACAACCTAGCAGTACCCAAATTCCATACTTATAACTGTAATAGGGAACAATTCCAAAATCAAATAACCAGGTCTACCTACAGTCCCCCGGCTGCCCATACAACCGAGGAACACAACCAAGTGAAAACAAACTCTTCGGCATCCCATACTACCGGAGCGTACAATCAACAAATAGCAAACAAGGGTGATACCTCAAACAATGGATGGTATGATGCCATGCTAAAACAAGAGTTATAGTAGTACCATATGTCACCTGCTTCTGGAAACCTATAAGGCCCAGAAGACAGGATCCATAGAAGGTCGCACCCGTATACCCCTACTATGCCGTATACCCTCCCTCCGGCACCCACAGCTCTTAGCTTTTGGTCCGGAATGACAAGGTCCATGGAGGCCCCCGACCAACATATTAAATGCCCCGCAATCTCAAAACAAATCCTCAAGTAAAGCTGCCTGGAGGGTATCCAGGTCTAAAATAGTAAGCCCAAGAGCTCTAACACTCGGCCCTGCCTAGTCCAACAACACCCCGAATGCTGTAGTAAATAAGTCTAGCCCTCGACCCCGTTGAGTCCATTGTAAGTGGAACTAGTGATAAAATATCCTGTAAAACTTCCTTACCCCAAGAAGATCCATTAAAATGGTACCAAAACAGTTTTAAATCATTTTTACCAAAACGAGCCCCACGGGCCATGCAAGGTTTAGAAAAATAGTCCCAGTAGGCCCAAAGCCAAAAACCACAGTAAAACATGGGTAAAACCTCTTTATATGCGTGGACATGATATGATCAAACACGGATAGCCACCCTGCAGCTCACAATCAAACATACGGTCCTGCACAGGCTCCGAAGCTACTCAGCAAGCATAACCAGCCTAGAAGGATATCCTTATGTCCGGGACTCACGGACATTTCCAATAATCCCACCATCTATGTTCCAGAGTCAACAAGGCTTCACAGGACCACAAGGGTAATAATATCAAGTACTACGAGTACTACACACAATGGAGGAAATAAATAGGATGGGTCATGGAAAAGCGGTCAAAGTCTGTGGTACCAACTTAATAACTCAACCCAAGGATGTCAGCTAGTACAATTTTACCCGATATATGCTAAGTCTAGAGGAGTTTAGACCATAACCTACCTGTCGTTCGACGACAAGCTGCCCGAACAACAACGTCCAAGCCCGAATCACTCTGAAAGATCCCGAATGATAATTAAACTATCATAAACATAAGTAAAATGTTAAAATGAGTGTAACGATACCCATATTGCTACAATTCTAACCGGGTCTAAATCAGGGTCAAAAGCAGGCCCACGGGGCCCACACTCAAAACCAAAAATGAAAAGAACCACGATGACCTCATTGATGCCAAGAAGGCATGATACAAATTTGAGCATAATTGGCCAAGAGAATGCGCCTAAACCGCCCACTCAACTTGGGGTTTAATGATGGAATTTCAATAATAAGAATGGAGTTGGGCAAGAATTACTTACCAAAAGGACAGAAAATCAGCCCAAGATGGATAATTCTTTGCACCCACGAACATGCACAAGCTACAAGACAGCCACTACAACAAATTCCCAAGGTTGGAAGAAGAGCAATAATGGAGGAATTTAGAAAATTCAAGGAGGAAGAGGCTTACCAAAAGATGAAGGATTACGGAAAATCCATGAACAATTGAGTCCCCAAAGCTTAGAATTGATTTAGAGCAAAATAGTGGAGAGAAATTTGAATTTTAGAGTGAGAAAGTTTTAGAAAGAATGCTGGAAAAATTAAATAACTGAAATCTATAGCTGTTGGAAAATGGCTAGCGCCATCGGCGCTGAAGGCCTGCCACAGGCCAGCGCGATCGCGCTGCCTGGGCGCTGTTGGCGCTGAAGGCTAGCCTGCAACTATTTTTCTGCAATTTTTGAAAACTCTCCGGGGCATTCCGAGCACAATCAGAACCGATATTCCAAAACCAATATTGCTAATAGAGTGGAAACAACATTTCGGACTCAACGAAATCAATGAAACTCCCATATGAGGTCATTTCGGAGAAAAGTTGACCCAAGTCAACACTAACGAAAAGGAACTCAAAGGCTCGAAATGAGTCCAGCTCACTCAGAACCTGAACCAACCACCTTTCTAGACCAAACTCAACATTTTGAAGCTGATGGGATTGTCGGATTTCAAATCTGACACTCCGATCATCGAAAGTCACCCAAAGTTACACTTTCAACTCCAAATGGCCTGAAAACTGAGAAAATAACACAAAACTCACACCAGAAGTTCTTAGGCCTCAACTAAAGGTCCAACTAGACCAAACTCAATGCTCCAGAGCTAATGGAACTGTCAGAATTCAATTTCGAGCACATTAGCTAAGAATGTTGACTAAAGTCAATGATATTCTAAGTTTAAGCTCTAAAATAGGCAAACGGCCAAAATGACCAAATGAACGACCAGGGAACCAAACTACCAGTCCCAGCAAGCCATAAATAACTTGGAACAGCTACAAAAAAGCTCTAACAGTACAATAAATGTGTAAATGCGAAGATGACCAGAAGGATTATCACAATAGCAATCCTGTCAAATTATTTATTGGGTATTCAAAAATCTTACTATTTAAAATCCAATCTCATAACTATTCTCCAATTTTTCTGACCTCTTATGAGAATCTTACAATTCAATCTTACAAGATTCTTACTTTGCAGTAATAAATATCATAGAATAGTAAAAAGTGAGATTCTTTTTATTTTTGCAGTAAGATTCTTGAATTGTAAGATTTTTGCTTAAGTACAAATCTTCTTACTTTTGCATGATAAGATTTCTGCACGTGAATTGTGTTTGATAAATAGTTTCACGTGAACTTGTTTCTATATGTGAATTTTTTTTGATAATATTACTCCCTGGTCTTATTTTAGCTGGTCACTTTTTATTTTATATGGTGCTTAAAAAATCATAAATAAGATGATTAATTTTAGTACAAAATTCTTACTTTACATATTAAAATAGAAAATATATAATCACAAAGATTGAATCAATATAAAATATATAGTAATAAAATTCTAAAATTTAAGGAAAATCATCTTCATCTGACATTTCACAATCAGAGTTCCAGTCGGGGGTGATATGAAACCCCATCTGACTCCTTCCTAACGCAGTCATCGCATGCGCATCCTATTATTTTCTTCACGAATGTGATTTAACACTTGATTAAGTTTAATGGGTGAGCTCATCGGTATTTGTAGAGCACGATGTTTGGGGTATTTTAATCCACATTCTCTTAAATCTATCTCCATGTTATTAGCTTCTTAGAGAAGATAGTTCCATTCGCTTCTCATTAACATGTTGTATTCTTTGTTGTATCTATTAGCAGGATTAAGTGAGTATTTAAAATTATGTTTCAGAACTCATTTTCTACCTATAGCTTCAATAATATCCCCAGATAGTATGTCATTGGACCGTGTTGCCAAAAAAAATAAATTCCAAGAAGACATTTTAAAGATTATATATGATAAATGTATGAGTTCATAGTTATAAACAAAGCACTATTTATAAAAAAAAATGGGTTCATGCGTTGTACTTCTTTTATCTCAATTTATGTGGCACCTTTCAAATTTTGAGACTCTAGAGAAGCTTTGGCAGGAATATTATTAAGATTCTTCTTAAAATATGGATCTTGTCACATGTTTTACTTTGTCAGGAATATTATTACTTTATAGTGGCAGGAATATGTTTATGTTGGCAGGAATCATTGACGGTTAATGGGTTAGTTTATTTTCTTTGATTTTTTCAACTATTGGGCAGTTAAACTAAAGGTTTTTCTTTCCATTAGTTTCTTGGATAAAAGTGCAAAATTTTTAGGTAATTACATAACTTTCTATTAATGAAAGGAAAAGAAGAAAACAATACGTTCTTGCCTCCAAGTTTGTATTGAGTTGCCCGCCTCCTTGTAATGACTCTTCTGGTCAGTTTTGCATTTATGCTTTGTTGTAATGTTAGAGCTTTCTTGTAGTGGCCCCAAGTCACTTATGACTTGTTGGGACCGGTAGTTTGGTGCCCTAGCCGTTCGTTTTGTCGTTATGACCGTTTCCTTATTTTAGAGCTAAGTCTTAAGAGTTGAGATTATTGAAATTATGCGGTAGTGATTTGCGATCATATGACCTTAACCTTCGTCTCGTATTAAGGCTTGCGAGCCTAAATTTGAAAATTTTATTAACATCGCGTGTATTTGAAAATATTTGATTTAAATTAGAATTTGGTAAAAAGTTATTTTTTTCTAAAAATGTTTTAAATAATTATGGGGAAAAAATTATTTTAGTCATGATATATTTGTGTATGTATTTATTTTATAAGAGTTTTATAAATTATTAATATTTTAACGGAGATAGTAAACTTAGTTATGTTGAAGATTATTATTATATATAGTAGGTTTAATTTGAAATAATTTTCTATCTATTGTGATATATTTAAAATATTATATTTATTTAACCACGAATCTATGCAATACCCGAATATATATAGCATGACAAAAAATTTGAAAGTGGTGTTGCCACCTCCACTTCCACGTGAAAGTGAAGGACATGGACAACAAATCATTAACTAGTGTGGTTTCACACTTTATTAAGTGGATAAATATCAATTGGAAGCTATTGTTTGTTGTACATATACATATGTGTATTTCAATAAATTTGAACAAAAGGTTTCACAATTACAAACTCAAGTTTAGAAGTTGCTGCATATTCACATATTCTCGTTCAAGGGATTTTTCAGAAAAAAAATATGTTGGGCATTTTCTTTGATCCCTGAAAGAAAAATCGATTATCTACGTCAAGTTATTCAATCCCGAACTCGGGTTTGATTTTGTTTTGGAGCTTCTCAGAGCGGTTCGGGCTTGGACATCGTCGTTCTAGCAGCTTGTCATCAGATGACAGGTAGGTTATGGTTTAACTCATTTAGACTTTGCATATATAGGATATAATTGTACTAATTAGTATCCTTGGATTGGGTTTATTAGTTTGGTACTCCAGACCTTGTTCGCTTCTTCATATCCGTCTTATTTTTGCTCCATTGATTGTAGTATTTGTTGTAGTTGATAGTATCACCCTTGTGGTCCTTTTGGCCTTATTTTGACTCTGGAACATAGATGGTGGGTTATTCAGGAATGTCCGTGAGTCCCGAACATTGATACCATTATTATAGAGCTGGTTATGCTTGATGTAGAGCGATTGGAGCCTGTGCAGGGCTGATAGGTTGATTGTGAGTCATTGGGCTACTGCTTGTGTTTGAGCATGCCATTCTCATGCATATAGAAGGTTTTTCACATGTTTTACTATGGTTTTGGCTTCGGTCCTATTATTGATGATTCTCTAAACTTTGCATGGCCTTACGGGTCTATTTTCGATAAAAATAGTTAATAAAGGTTGGGACTTCTTTCATGGATCTTTTTGGGGTAAAAAGGAATTAAAAGGATGATTTTATCATTGTTTTCATACTTATACTAGACTTGGCTAGGCCGTAGTTCTAGAACTATTTCCTACTGATTTAAAAAGATACTAGACTCATCGGACCGAGCAACATATTGGTTTTACTAATGTTTTAGACCCGGTTATGTCCGGGCACCCTTGTTAGGATTTTGAGACTTGATTCTCTGATTTAGACTCGGGTAGAACCCTGGGCGTGCATTTTCGAGGTCTAGTGACTTATTTGGATCCGGCTACACTCCGAACGATTATCTTGAGATTATGAGATTTAATATGTGGTCTACGAGTAGACCTCCTGATACTAGCATGGATAGCATAGTTGACACGAGCATGGATGGTATAGATGACACGTACGATGTTCATGCAAAGAAAATCATACAATGTGTGGGTGGTCCATTAAAGTGAGGTGGAAGGAGGAATTCAAGAATTCCCAAAAGAAGGCAACCAAACAAGGCCCTTACTTCATTAAGAGCAAAACTGTAATAGCTAGTGTCTTCTTATTCCCTAGTATAAGTAGTAGCTTTTCTTCATTTTGGAAGACTAGTTTTTGCATATTGAAGATTGATACTCTAAACTTGTAGTTGCTAGTGTAAGGCTTAGTGTAATTCCCTTAAGGAATTAGTGAGTGATTAGGGTGACTCTCTTGATTGTTAGTTTAACTTCTTTACTTAATTAATCGAAGGTCTCCCACTTGTGGATTTCATTTAGGTTTCCTTGATTAGTTGAGTTGAATTAGTATCTAGTTGTTGGAATCAATTGGGAGGTGAGGGTTTTAGCCCCTTGTTGCCCATAATTTCAATTCCTAATTATTAATTCTCATATCTTTTCCTTCTTTGCTTCTTGTTTGTTGTATTTCTGTTATCATTTGGTATCAGAGCTCAGTTTAGATTTGTGGAAACAAATCTAAGTCTTGGGAATTTGATATCTTCAAAATCAAAAAAAAAAACTGATTTTTTTTTGATTTGTTGTTTTTGACACTAGATCTTCATTCCCTAGTATTTTTTGAGTCTAGATTTCAAATTTCGTGCGATTTGGAGTTGTAGAAGTGAAGTTGCCATTAAAGGGTTTTGAGCTTTTGAAGCTTTACAAACTTTGAAAGTGGGTCTATTGATTGAGGAAGAATTAGAGCTTAAAACTATTGGGGTTTGTTCCTTACGTTAAGGGGAAGCTAATCCTAAAATTTGAGCCAATTCCGAGCTCATTTGAATGTGTTGGTGTTTAGTGTGTGTTCTTGGTGTTCTAGGTGTTTTTGATATTCATCAAGAACATCTTGAAGAAGAAGAAGCCAAAAGGTACATTTGATCCAACTTTTTCAAGTCAAAGTGGTCAAAAATGTTTGTTGGATCCACAAGTGAAATTTAAAAAAAAAATAAAAATAAAAAATCCACGTGGACCTGCCACATCAGCGCGTGTTGCCCAATTTCAGAGAGTAAAAATCTGCAGGTTCTATACTTAGTTTTTTTTAGGGGTCTCAAATTTTGGAACCCCAAAATTTTTCTAAGTGTTTGAACTTTTAAGACACTAAAATCTTTCTAAGTATTGGAACCTCAAACTTCTTCTTCTACACTCATTTTTCTTCGATTTCTCAACTATTTAACATCTAATTAACATTTTTAATTACTTGTTAACTAGTTTTAAAATATCAAATCATCTCTTTGATTCTCCAAATTAAGCAACAACAAGTAGTTTCTCCTACTTTTGTTACTTAATTCTTGAGTCCAAATTCTTTCGTGCTTCTTCCTCCTTCTTTTCTTGTTTTGTTTCGTTGATTAATTTCTTGATTCAAGTCCGTTTAGAGTCTTTCAAGTCGTCCTTCTTTCAAGAGTCACAAGAATCTACTCCTCCACAAAGGATAGGTGACCTTGAGTTGATTGAGTGGAGCTAGTTCACTACCAATTTTGAGACGACGCCATAGAAGATGAGTTGAGAGTTTACATACGAGTGATGTGAGGATTTTTTCTACTAATATTGTTTGTTGAGTTTTTGTAGGTACAATGTCTAATCATTTTCCTTATAACCATGGAGGAAGGAGCTTGGTGAACAACATGGGGACGAATTTCAATGTGTCAAGGAGGGTGACCAATATGAATGAAAGGGTGGTTGAAACAAATGGGAGGTTTGGAGGTATAGAGGAAAGGGTAAAAAGGATGGATAGTATGAATGAAAGGAGGTTCCTTATGACAAGTCAAAGTGAAGAAACAAGAAGGACCTCGGGTCAAGAATTCAACCTATACTACCCCCAACCAAATTTGAACCAAACCTACCCTCAAACTACATTCCGAATGAACCCAAGCTATGATAGGCAAGTCACCCCACATCCAAATACACAACCATATCATCCACCACAAAGGAGTCCTTTTGTGGAAAACCAAGATAGAAGCCAAGCACCTCCACAAAATATATCACATGCATCCTTGCATGTACCTTATGTTCCAACCCAACAACACTACCCACAAGTACCCTACCAAGATATCTATTATCAAAACCCTATTTATGATGAAATGTGTGAAGAGGTTAGCCCGAATGAATGGTGGGAAAGACCCGAAGGCTTTGGTATAAACCAAGGCATCATGAGATGTCAAGGAAAATATGATAGTGGAGATAGGTATAGGAATGAAGGAGGAAGGTGTGAAGATCGAAGTGATCGATATGGTGGTCAAGGTGTTCCAAATCATGGGATGGGTGACAATATGGCGAGTCTTCCAATGTTCCAAGATGGTAGTCAAGCTATTCAAGCTAACTACAGCACAAAAGGGGAAGACCAAGCCTATGGAGGTAATCATGATATACCTCAATCTTCTTCTCCTTCTATCATTCGATGTTATAAGTGTCAAGGTGAAGGACATATTGCTAGAAATTGTCCACAAAAGAGGTCAAATGTTATCTTGTGTGATGAACCTTGTGCTAAAAATGTGATAGAGTATGAGGTTGGGAATGGTTGTGATGAACCTAAGGTTAGGCATGATGAAGCAACCTCAAATGTTGTTGATGAGAAATTGGAGAAGGATTTGAACTCTTCTTGTGATCTAAAGAGAATCATGGGGGATCTTTCTAAAGAGGAACTTGATCAAAGTGTGAACCTATTTCATGCAAGGTTCAAGATGATGGATTGGGTATGTTCCTTGGTCATTGATGGTAGGAGTAGTACTAATGTGGTGAGTTGCACTATGGTTGATAGAATGAAGCTTCTTACACAAAGACACCCCAAGCCATACACACTTCAATGTCTCATTGAGAATTATAAAGTATAGGTAACCAAACAAGTGGTCGTGAATTTTAGCATTGGCAAGTATCGAGATGAGGTGTTATGTGATGTTTTGCCCATTCAATCTTGTCATATGTTGTTTGGTAGACCTTGGCTAGCCGGTAGGGATGTTCGATATCAAGTGGAGTCCAATAAATACTCATTTGTATTTGGAGGACGAAGGCACATTCTTGTACCTTTAACACCCTATCAAGTGAGTGAGGATTACAAGATAATGAGGGAGCTTCAGAAAGTACTTAAGAGAGAGAAACTTGAAAGGAGAAGAAAGAATTGGCTCAAGAAGGAAAGTTGTATGAGATTGATGAACCAAGAAGTGACTTAAAAGAGGTGCACAAGGAGCACTTAATTTTGGGACTTGCCAATACCAATCCCCCGTTACCTACTAACCATGGTGCTAGCATTTTGCCTAGTACCATCCCTTCTCTATTGCAGGTTCATGGACAAATATTTCTAAAAGAGGATCCGAACAAGGTCCCTCATGAACAAAGGGTTGAAGGCCTAATAATAGAGCTACCTAGAAAGTCAACTCTTAAGAAGAAACATAATGACCAAGTCTATGGGTCCAAAATGATGCATTGGAGGGACAGCTTTGGGAAACCAAGTGTGGTGCACAAGAATGCAGACTCAAAAGCCCGTCTTCAAGGTATGTACCCTTCCCCTCTTATTCCAAGCATTCCTTGGAGTCATGATGACACTTTTCCTATGGTAGGTAGGTTTTGGAAATTGTA
Organism: Jaltomata sinuosa; assembly: GCA_003996215.1. Taxonomy (NCBI): domain Eukaryota; kingdom Viridiplantae; phylum Streptophyta; class Magnoliopsida; order Solanales; family Solanaceae; genus Jaltomata; species Jaltomata sinuosa. Next base: position 108,623 of record QJPP01001833.1, on the reverse strand, counting down.
TGACCTCATACCCTACCATGAGAGTGATGATATAGCTCCAATGTATTCATGGTTGGTTTTGGATATGCTTAAGTTATGTGTGTTTCATGTTTTGAATGCCAACCATAGTTATTGTTTGGGAAAGAATCCATGGTGCATTCGTGATGCCCGATTTATGTATTTTACTCCTTGTCACACTTATGTGGTTAGACAAGTTGAGGTGTTAGGATGGATTCTTAAAAGCATGACTCCATTTGTTTATCCATTCTTTGTGGGAGTTTGTTTGAGGAATAATAATGAAGTGTACTTGAAATGCTTAATCTCGTCCTCTTATGTTCCAAATTGTGAATGCCATCTTGTTAACATTCTTTTCTTAAAGTGTGTATTTGCAATTGAGAACCCTCGAGTGGATGCTAAGTTGCTTATTTATTTTTGGGAGAGTCCATGGATATTGAAAGCTCCTTGTCACCTTCATAGGGTTGGACAAGTTGAAGTTTCAAATGGAACTTTTGGAAGCATGTTTGGTTCTATGATAGGAGGGACCCCAACTCCTTGGGAGTATTATTTGGCATGGAGTGATTTGACTCCTAATAAATCCCTCGACTATTCTAGTAGCATGGCTTTGTTGGTGCACTTTCTTCCTTTGGAAAGTTGTCTTATAGAGAGGATTGTTTTGTGCTTAAAATGTCTCTTCTTATCTATCAGTGTCCTTATCTTTTGGCATGCCCTAGATGAGAATAGTGAGCTTAACACCTTTCTCTACTACCTTTTTGCTTATGATGATACCCGTAGTGGTGTGAGATTTATTTTGTATGGAGGTAAAGATATGTGGGTCTTTTACTTTTTTGACCCGAATGAACCCTTATGGGTGATTGCACCACTTTTCGGTGTGGCCTACTTGTGAGATAATGAAACAATTGTGTCTTATGGCTCCAAAGTTAGATATGATACTTGATGCCACAAAGACCTTTGTGTTTGCCTTGTCTCTTGATGTTTATCATAACCAAAACCTTTGCACCTTGTATGATGAGTTGCTTTTATTGGAAGAAAAAGATATTTGGTTATATCTCAAATTTGTGCCTCCTTGGCATGGTGATATTATTGCTAACCCTTGTACTAACCCTCATGCTTTGAGGATGTTTTGGTTGTTGTCCTTCTCATGTGTATTTAAGGTTTGGATTCGAGGACGAATCATTTTCAAGAAGGGGAGAATGATACTAGCATGGATAGCATGGTTGACACGAGCATGGATGGTATAGATGACACGTACGATATTCATGCAAAGGAAAGCATACAATGTGTGGGTGGTCCATTAAAGTGAGGTGGAAGGAGGAATTCAAGAATTCCCAAAAGAAGGCAACCAAACAAGGCCCTTACTTCATTAAGGGCAAAACTGTAATAGCTAGTGTCTTCTTATTCCCTAGTATAAGTAGTAGCTTTTCTTCATTTTGGAAGACTAGTTTTTGCATATTGAAGATTGATACTCTAAACTTGTAGTTGCTAGTGTAAGGCTTAGTGTAATTCCCTTAAGGAATTAGTGAGTGATTAGGGTGACTCTCTTGATTGTTAGTTTAACTTCTTTACTTAATTAATCGAAGGTCTCCCACTTGTGGATTTCATTTAGGTTTCCTTGATTAGTTGAGTTGAATTAGTTTCTAGTTGTTGGAATCAATTGGGAGGTGAGGGTTTTAGCCCCTTGTTGCCCATAATTTCAATTCCTAATTATTAATTCTCATATCTTTTCCTTCTTTCCTTCTTGTTTGTTGTATTCCCGTTATCACCTCCATGGACCTTGCCAATCTGGACCAGGGGCTACATGCTGCGAGTGCCGGAGGAAGGGTGTGCGGTGGAGTTGAGGTACTTTGGAGAATCCCTTCCATGGATCATGCCTCTATTGGGCCTTTTAGGTACCGGAGGGGGTAACATACGACACTACTATCACTTGGTTTTAGCATATCATCTCATATCATGAATATTATATTCGGATCCATCTTTGTTTGCTGTTTACTCAGTGTATGCTCCGGTAGTATGGGATATTGCAGGGTTTGTTTATGTGTTCCTCGGGTGTATGGGCATCCGTGGGACTGTAGGTAGACTTTTATTTATTATTATTCTATCAGTATACTGATCCTGATTATGGTGTTCTGGCATGACTTGGTTTTAGTCTTGTTTTCAAGTGTGTTATCATTATTTTCCTTTCCTCCTTCCCTTTTACTTGAGGTTACCGGTATACCGCCTTCTCCTTAACTCTCTTTATATATTGTTATTGCATGGACCCTAGGTGCGTTTCTTCTTCCTTCACCTGTGTTCTGTGATGTATAGTTCTATTAGCTGGACTAGCATGATTGTTTTCTCCTTGTGTTTCTTCTGTGCTAGTTTCTATGTGCCTGTTCGTTGTCTCTGTGACTACTTGATTCTTTTCTGCTACATTATTGCTTTTTTATCTTATATACATCTAGTCGACCTATGATACCTACTGGGTACCCGTTGCTTTGTAATTGGTGCTCATCATACACTTCTCGTTGCTGACTTTGCTGCCTCATGCGAGGTGTTCTTTTGCTTTCTGGTTAGATAGAAGCCTGTTACTAACCGTTCTGGGCTACAAGGGTTGGCTTGCCTACTAGGGATTGCAGGTGCCATCATGACTGAGAAATCGGGTCATGATAGCTTGGTATCAGAGCCTAGGTTCACCGGTGTCATCAGTATAGGAGCCAATATCTAGTAGAGTCCTGCGGATTGGGGCAGAGATGTTCGTACTCAATCTTCGGGAGGCTATAGTGACATTTTAGGAAATATGACTCTATTATTGCTTCGGTATCATGCGTAGTCCTTGAAAATTTCTTGAAATCTCACTTGTTCTAGTTTATTCTTCTACAGATGGTTCATACGAGTGCGTCAGCGTCAGCTAGAAAAGAGCCTCCGACTCTAGCACCCCTGACACCAACTAGGGGCCAAGGAGGTCATAGAGGTAGGGGTCGAGGACGTCCCCGAATAGTGGCACTTGCTAGAGCTGCTAGAGTGGAGATAGAGCTCGACCATGAGTATGAGCTAGAGTTAGTCCCTGAGCAGTAGCATGCAGACCAGGGAGCAGCCCAGGTATCACCAGCTCTAGTACCAGCTCTAGAACCCGCTTATGTGCCGCTCCAGCCCCAGCTCAGCCTTCAGATATTCGGGGTTTACTATTACAGCTTTTGGGTATGATTGGAGAGCGGCCTTTTGAGGTAGCACAAACATCCGCTCAGGGGGAAGCCCTGGGTGAACAGAGTTCAGGAGTGCAGCCTGCTGCTGTGGCTCCTTGTGCCGAGGTGATTCTGATCCCATTAGTTGCACAGACTCTTGCTCCTCGCCCAGTTATGACAGAGATAGAGCAGAAGGCGTTGGGTAGGTTTCTGAGATTGGCACCTCCGAGGTTTGCTGGTACTTCCGGTCAGGATCCATATGACTTTATCATTACTTGTGAGGAGATGCTACATCATTTAGGTTTACTGGAGACTCACGGTGTTGGATACACTACTAATCAGTTGGAGGGCCCAACTAAGTTATGGTGGAGGGCCTAGGTTGCCTGTAGACCATCTTTTATGAGGCCTTCATGGCCAAGTTCTTGCCATAGAGCAATATGGAGCGTCTTAGGGAGAAGTTCACTAGACTTATGCAGGGTTCTATGACCGTATCAAAGTATGAGACCCGTTTTCATCAGCTTGCTCCATTTGGGGCCATAATTATGCCTTCCGAGCCTGACAAAGTCCGTAGGTTTGTTTGGGGGTTACAGAAAGGGTTTAGAGAGCCATTAGAGATATTGGTTGCTAGTGGTCGGTCATTCTAGACTATTACGGACTATGCCTGTACTGTAGAGGATTTGCATCATCATAACTCGGGGCCTGAGATAAGAGGCCTCGACATCAGGGTAGCTACAATGGTTCTCGTCATGTTAGTAGAGGTTCAGGCCAGTGGGGTGGAGGTTATCAGCCACACCAGTACTAGGGTCAATTTAGTCGATCGGTTCAGGCTTCAGTTCAGTCTTTTGGTGGGTCTCAGTTTGAGCAGGGGCAGAGTAGCCAGCAGGGTTACAGTGGTAAGACTCTGAGGGGTTCAGCTTCTGGGGTATCAGGTCATGGTGGCCACCCTGGTTCCGCTAGTTCATCTCGATAGTATAGGCTGTTAGGGGCTTGCTATGAGTGCGGGGTTATTAGGCAATATGCTAAAGATTGCGCCCAATGGGGTGTAGTTCAGCCAGCCGCTCAGCCTATTCGTGTAGTCCATCCATCGGTTAGAGGGGGTGGTGGTCAGGCTAGAGGTAGTGCCCAGTGTTGTAGGATAGGTGGTAGGGATGGCAGTCAGTTAGGTGGTGGTCATCGTCAATTTTATGCAGTCCCTAGGAGACCAGAGACAGAGGCCTCAGATGTTGTGATCACAGGTACGATTTCCATATGTCGTCAACCAGCTTATGCTTTATTTGATCCTGGATCCACTTGCTCGTATGTTTCTTCCTACTATTTGCCTTACTTGGGATTGACTAGTGAGCCATTATATGTACCTGTATCTATTTTGACCCTGGTAGGAGATTCTTTAGTAGTGGATTGGGTTGTGAGATCCTGTATGATTTCTGTTGGGGATATTGAGACTTGGGGTGATTTGATGATTCTTGATATGTTAGACTTTGATGTCATTCTGGGCATGGACTGGTTATCCCCTCATCGTGCAATTTTGGATTGTTTTGCCAAGACCGTTACTATAGTCGTGCTCGGTGCATCCCCAGTTGTGTGGCAGGGTTCCTTCAGTCGTGCACCGTCTGGGATTATCTCTTGTCTTCAAGCTAGCAAGTTGATTTCTCGCGGGTGTTTGGCTTATCTAGCATATGTCTGAGATGCTAGTGTCGACCCTTCTTCCCTTGAGTCAGTTCCTGTGGTTAGAGATTTCCTAGATGTGTTCCCTACCGACCTACCAGGACTTCCACCTGAGAGAGATATAGATTTTGCTATTGTGTTAGGGCCGGGCACCAGGCCCATTTCTATTTTTCCTTACCGTATGGACCCAGCTGAGTTGAGAGAGCTTAAGGAACAACTCCAAGACTTGTTAGATAAAGGTTTTATTCTGTTTGTGAAAAAGAAGGATGGGTCAATGCGGATGTGTATTGATTATCGGCAACTGAATAGGGTGACTGTGAAGAATGGGTATCCGATGCCACACATAGATGATTTGTTTGATCAGTTTCAGGGTTCAGCTGTGTTTTTGAAGATGGATTTGAGGTCAGGCTACCACTAGTTGAGGGTTAGGGAGGAGGACATCCCTAAGACAGCATTCAGGACACGTTATGACCACTATGAGTTCTTGGTGATGTCTTTTGGGTTGACTAATTCCCCTGCAGCTTTTATGAACTTGATGCACAGGGTGCTTGGGCCGTATTTGGACTTATTTGTGATAGTTTTCATAAACGACATCTTGGTATATTCGCGGAGTAAAGATGAGCATGAGCAACACTTGAGAATTATACTTCAGACTTTGAGAGATCATCGGCTTTATGCTAAGTTTTCAAAGTGCGAGTTTTGGCTTGAGTCAGTTGCATTCCTAGGACACGTGGTGTCTAAGGATGGGATTAGAGTGGACCCGGGGAAGATTTTAGTTGTGCATGATTGGCCTAGACCTACTACTCCTACCGAGGTTTGCAGCTTTGTTAGGTTAGCAGGGTACTATCGGAGGTTGATAGAGGGGTTTTCTTCCATAGCAGCACCTTTGACTAGGCTGACTAGGAAGGATGTCCCATTTCATTGGTCGGATCAGTGCAAGGATAGCTTCCAGAGGCTTAAGGCCTTGTTGACTTCAGCTCCAGTGTTGACTTTACCAATTGAGGGTCAGAGTTTCTCCGTGTATTGTGATGCTTCAGGGATTGGTCTGGGTTGTGTATTGCTGCAGCAGGGTCGTGTGATAGCATATGCATCAAGACAGCTGAAGGTTCACGAGTGCAACTACTCCACTCATGACTTAGAGTTGGTAGTGGTAGCTTCGCGCTTAAGATTTGGAGGCACTACCTATATGACGTTCACTGTGAGATCTTCAGCGATCGCCGTAGTCTTCAGTATATCACGAGTCAGAGAGAGCTGAACTCGAGGCAAAGGACATGGGTCAAGTTACTGAAGGACTATGACTTCACTATTCTGTATCATCCGGGAAAGGCTAAGATGGTAGCGGATGCCTTGAGCCAGAAGGTGATGAATGCTCAAATCGTTCTCTCTAAGTAGGAGGCCACTGCGATCATACAGCAAAACAAAATTTATAATTCCCAATGAGTGTCGGGGTCATACCCAAGGGAACAATGTAGTCGCGACCGAGCTAATAGAGAATCCATGCAACTTATTGAAATTCAATTAACAAAAAGGGGAAAAAGATATCTAAAAGGGGGGGGGTTTAGACTACAACTAAAGATAAAAGAAAATCAAATAAAAGATAAAGTGATCAATGGCTTTCACCTTGCTTTCCCCAAGCAAGGGTAACAAGGGAGAATTGGGAAAATGAATTCAATTCACAAGACTTGCACTCGATCAACACATGGGTAGTCTTGGCTAAGGGTTCACTTAACTATATCTCGACCAATTAAGCAACAATCCTCATGGGTTCTCTCGAATCACCACGAGTAAGCAATAACCAACAATTTACTTGGGTGAGTTGGGTTATCTCTAACCCCAACTCTTAGATGGGAGTTTTCGGCAACCAAACTATCTCTATCCTTGATCTAGAGTGGAAACCCTCAAATCCCCACTATTGAATCTTCCTGAATTTAGGGAAATCCCTTCTCAAGCAAAAACCCAAATTAGAAAGTTAAGTCAATGTTTGCAACCATTGACTATAAATTCAAGCAATGGAGGTTTCAATAGACCCAAATAATTAAACAAGAGCAAAATCTATATATGAATTCAATACCCAAACAAGTATTATCTATAATACAAAATCCAAAATCTCAAGTCAACAATACACCAATAAAATAGCAATTAAGAACAAGAGTTTGAAGGATGGAACTTAAGATTTTACAATACAAAGCATCCAAATCTTCACTCCTATGGTGTTGGTTGATGAACTTGCTCTCCAAGCTTGCCAAAAGTTGTGAGAATAGGCAAATATCTAGCAAAAGATATGTTCCCAATCGGCTGAGGAGTCTTTTGTATCAATTAGGTTTTCCACAAAGGTAAAATGTCATTTCTGCCTATTTTCACGTTTAGGTACAGTGAAGCGCCATCGCGCTAATATGACGCTATCGTGCTCAAGGGAATCATACTGGTCAGCGCCATCATGCTGTCTTGGCGCAATCGCGTCCTTGTAATTAACTAGCATTGACCACTTCTCTCTATAGCTCTATCGCGCCGTCCCAGCGCCATCACGCACAAGCATATCATCCACCTTTAGCGCTATTGGCGCCCTTTCAGTGCGATGCGCTGAGTTGCCCAGAATTCTAAAATTTTCTCCATCTTGACTTGTTTTCATCTGATTTTGCATCGATCACTAAATCATATACATCTGTATAATAGAAGCAAATCATTTCAAATGAACTATCTTCTCTCAATTAGGATGCAAAAGTGTAAGCTTAAAGGTTAAATAAGTTGGTAAATTACTGACTTATCAAAACCCCAAACTTGAACTATTGCTTGTCCTCAAGCAACTAAAAACTCTAGCACAAGAGGCACACAACACAAGTGCAATGACATTCAATGTAAGTCAAGAAGAATCCATTTCAAGCACCAAGCATGACTTTGGTTGGTACTAATGATTAGTCAATCACATGAAAACTTAATCTAGGCATTCCCCTCTATTCAAGACATAATTCAAGGATGCAATGGAACTTTTAAGAACAATCAAACGATAACAACCAATCCTCAAGATGTAACTCAAACCTCTAGCTCAACAACACATGCTTATTTGACTCATTTTTGGAGTTTATCAATGTCACCAACTATCCTAATTTGCATGCCCTCACAAGAATGAAAGTCCCAAAAATACATTATGTACAAAGACAATCACAAGGGAAAAATACAAACACTCAAACTCACAAGGAAGTTCAAGTGCTAACAAGTATCAACCATAGGCTTACCCTTATTTTCATTTTCCACTAGCTCAAGAACAATTGGTTAGAGATCTCAAAGGGCTTTTCTAAGCTTTTAGTGTAGGCTCGGAGACGGGTAGGATACACATTTGGATTTAAGTGACTTCATCCTCCTCGAACTCTACACAACTTTTTAATTCAAAACCAAGGCCATTCATTTCATTTTCATTCAACAAGAGGCAGCATTTTACTTCTTTTCATTTGAAGCCCCAATTCTTATCATTTTCTTCACCTTGGAGGATTTTCTTTCTTTCCTTTCCTCTTTGCTTTGCATTTTGCTTTCTTCTTCCTTCTTTTTGGCAATTCATATGAAGCAACAAACCATGATTTATTCATTTAGCACTCCTCCAAGGTACCTTTATCAATCCCCAAACTTAGCTTTTTGCTTTGATTTCACACTTGTGGAGTTCAACGAGGGATGGGTTCAAGAGAGGGATTCATTGTCAAAATAGTTCAAGGCTTGTAACGAGGTTGCCAAAGAAAAGGTATTAGGCTCAAGAGGGGTGACTAATGATTCAATTTAAGTGCAATGGTGGCTTTTAAGGCTAAGTAGGCTTCAATAATCACAAATAAGGCCTAAGATTATTTCTCCAACAAAAAGTAATCGAAACTAGCTTTAAATACTAACTGGGCAAGTTCTAGTTAATACAAGCAAGCACAAAAATTATTCAACTAAATCTCACCACACATGGAATGCAAATCATTCAAGAAGGATCAATTTCAACTTCCTAGACAAGAACAAAAAGGATCCATATTTCCATTAACATCGCTAATGTCACGCCCTGAGACTAGACCCTAGGCATAACACAGGACTTAGGGTCACAAGTAACCCCAAGCTAACCCTGAATCTGGTATATCACAATCATACTGAATATAATTCTAAAACAAGCGGAAGCATAACAAAAAAATGAAAAAACTAAAAGAATATATCTGATAATATTTGAAAGAAATGACTGAGTTCAAACCATACAATCCAAATCAACTGAATACTGACTCTATGTCTGAATGCCATTAATACTGATGAGCTACTGGGAGAAGTCCCCAGCTAGCTCCAAAATACTGGAACTAACAATATCTGACTAAATCAAAAAAAAATAATGAAAATATCCTCAGAGAATGAGGACTCACCCCTGACTAAGCTGATATGGCACCGGTAGGAGCTAATCACGTGGTTGAACCTGAGAACCTGAGCCTGCATCATAATAGGATGCAGCATAGAGTATGCGTCAGTACTTTGGATGTACTGAGCATGAGGGATATACAAAGCTGACTGAAATGTAAACATGCAATAAAATACTGAATGCTGTAATCTGAACTAAGCTATAGTATATAGGCAATGTATAATCGTGAATAAAACAACTGAAATGCAGGAATAACATGAAAGTATGCTGAAAATTGAAAATAAGTATAGCTGAGGGCCTAAAGTACAGTACTGAATCTAATACTGTGGGAGAGCTTATTAACCGACATAAACCACGTGAGCTAAACGTGGAGTCCAATGTATACGCCCTATCGAGAGGACCCAATATACCTTGCCAGGATATAAAGGCATGACTGTGACGTGATCACTAAAACTGATGCCCAATAGAAGGGACTCAAAAACCTATGATGGCACCTAGTTTTGGGACTTGAGGGTACGCTGAACTCTAGTCCAACTCGGTGCTAAATACTACTCCCAAACTGAATATAGCTCAATTCAAAACTGGCATCCTGAGTTTCTGGGTCAGGACTAGACTAATCTAAAGTCTTTGTTTTTCTGAGATACTGTAGTAGACTAAAAACAGACCAATTTCTACTTTTAGAACTCATACTAATAAGCTAGGTTGTATTTTTGAAGGAAGCTAACACATTTACGCAAATGCTATAATTTAGGGCTAAGTCCATGATTCCTAAAGATCTTGTAAATATCTAAGTAATGAAAGATAATCAGTATGTGATATTTAAAACAATGCAAAGATCATATATAACTCATGAGCATGATTTCTTGGAGAAATCTGTAAAAAGGACAAGAACCCTAGTTCTATATTTATGAGAATCATTGAAAAGATCTGAGGTTTTTGGGCATAAGGGCGGATTAAGCCCTTACTAAATTCCCACATACCTGGTGGATGAAAATCCCTGCAAGAATCTGGAGTTGAATCTTGGAGGAGAGAACCCTAGGCCTGGAAATTTGGAGAAGATGCTTTGTTCTGACTTGAGTCATTTTTTGAAAAGTCTGACTTTGTTTAGGGGAATTAGACTTAATAAAATAAGCCTAAGATTATTTATAGTCGGAGCAAGGTTAAAAAGGAAAGGTCTAAAATACCCCTGAGAAATTAACTTAAAAGCTGCTGGAAAATTCGCGTCTTAGGTTCCAAGGGTGAGTTCTACAGCTCATGGAAAGTTCCATGAATCGTGGAACCCTGTCGTGGTCCCTGGACCAGGAAATCTGAGCTACTGGAATGGGTTCTATGAGTTGGGCTCACGACTCATGGAAACTTCCACGGATTGTGGAACCCACTCGTGGTTCCTGGGATGAAATTACTGGGTCTCTGAATTTGGGTTACACGACTAGGTTCACGACTCATGGAAACTTTCACGGATCATGGATCCCACTCGTCAACCCTAGGAGCTAGATGTTGGGCTACTGGAAAGGGTTTCCACAGATGGCATCTATGGTCCATGGAAACTTTTACGGACCGTGAACATGAGTCTTGGTCCAGACTTCAGAGGAGCAGTCCTTTGTTCTGAGTTCCACGAGTCTAGTCCACGACTCGTGGAAGTGACTCGTGGTTCTGCTGACAGTTGGAAATTTTATTTTTTTCTGGTTTTCTGAGCTAAGTCTGGGCTTGGAAGTTCTGGGGTATTACAATATCTCCCGCTTGGGATCATTCGTCCCTGAATGAAGACTAAACAAGCTGAGTTTGGAGGGAAAGAGCTGCAATCCCTACCAATTGAGTACTAGAAATTGTTATCTAACTGAACTGGGTTCCATGAACATGCAAATATGCTGATATGCAAGTATAACTACGGGAACAAGATACTAAGACTGAATTTACACCAGATTTAACTGAAATACTAGAGAGGAACTATTACCTCAAACTAGAACTGAATCGAAGGGAAAGAGGGAGCTACTTGGACATCATGGCTGCTTCTGCTTCCCAAGTAGCTCCCTCTACGGACTGATTCCTCCACAAAACCTTTACTGAAGCGACTTCCTTGTTTCTCAACCTACGAACCTAAAGGTCAAGAATATCAACTAAAACCTCCTCATAGGTGAGGCTATCCTTCACAACTACTCTCTCAAAAGGTACTATCGATGACGGGTCACCCACACACTTCTTCAACAAGGATATGTGAAAGACTGGATGAACTGCTGCTAGTTCTGCTGGCAACTCTAACTCATAAGCCATATTACCAACCCTTTTCAGGATTCTGTAAAGACCTACTTACCTAGTACTGAGCTTCCCCTTCTTGCCGAACCTCATCACCCCCTTCATGGGTGACACTTTCAGGAAAACCCAATTATCGATTTCAAAATCTAAGTCCCTTCTCCTTACATCTGCATAGGACTTCTGACGACTCTGAGCTATTCTCAATCTCTCCCTGATAAGCTGAACTTTCTCCATAGCCTCATGAACCGAATATGGCCTTATCAAGGCTACCTCACCTACTTCGAACCAACCAACTGGGGACCTATATATATGCCCATAGAGTGCCTCATATGGGGCCATCTGAATACTAGAGTGGAAACTGTTATTATAGGCAAACTCTATGAGAGTTAGGTGATCATCCCAACTATCTTTAAAATTGATCACGCAAGCTCTCAACATGTCCTTTAAGGTCTGAATGGTACGCTCTGCCTGACCATCCATCTGCGGATGAAATGTTATGCTAAGATTCACCTGAGTACCAAGACCTTTCTGAAAGGACTTCCAAAAATGAGATGTGAATTGAGGACCTCTATCTGATATGATAGACAAGGGAACCCCATGCAACTTGACAATATCGTTGGTGTAAAGTCTGGCATAATCCTCCGAAAAATCTGTAGTCTTGATTGTCAAGAAGTGAACAGACTTAGTGACTCTCTCTACTATCACCCAAATAGAGTCATGTTTTCTGCGAGTACGAGGTAATCCTATAATAAAGTCCATATTGACCACTTCCCACTTCCAAGTAGGAATTCTAATCTCCTGAGTCACACCTCTTGGCGTCTGATGTTCTACCTAAACCTGCTAACAATTTGGAACACTTAGCCACAAAATCTGTGATATCCCTCTTCATGTCGTTCCACCAATAGACTTCCCGTAGATCAACATACACCTTAGTGGCACCTGGATGAATGGAATATCTGGAATTATGGGCTTATGAAAAGATCTGTTGCCTCAACTCACCATCTTAGGAACACATAAGCGGCCCTGATAATGAAGCACACCATCTCCCCCTTGGGAGAAAACCTCAACTCTCTGCTGATGAACTGCATCCTTCAGCTGAAGCAATATGGGATTAATATCCTGCTTTTCCTTAACCTCCTCTACCAATGAATATTTTGACCCATTCTGAACTATCACACCACCATCTGATGTGTCCATAAGGCAAACTCCTAAGCAAATAAGCCGATGAACGTCTCTGGCCAATTCTCTCTTCTTTTCCTCAACATGTGATACGCTACCCATAGACAGTCTATTGAGAGCATTATCCACTACGTTGTCCTTACATGGATGGTAGAGCACATTCATATCATAATCTTTGAGGAACTCAAGCCATCTCCTCTTAAGAAAATTCAAGTCTTTCTGGGCAAACACGTACTAGAGGATCTTACGATCTGTGAACACATTAATATGAACACCATAAAAGTAGTGTCTCCAGATTTTTAAGGCAAACACAACAGCTGCAAGCTCGACGTCATGAGTTGGGTAGTTCTTCTCATGGGCCTTTAGCTGTCTAGAAGCATACGCTATGACCTTACCCTGTTGCATCAAAACACAACCCAGGATGACACTGGATGCATTGCAATAGACCACATAACCATCTGAACCCTCTGGTAGAGTCAAAATAGGAGTTGTAGTCAACCTGGTCTTCAATTCTAAGAAACTTTTCTCACACTCGTCTTACCACTAAAACTTGACCTTCTTCTGAGTCAACTTGGTCAATGGGGCAGCTATGGATGAAAATCCTTCTATGAACCTCCTGTAATAACCAGCCAAACCCAGGAAACTTCTGATGTCTATCAGAGAGGTGGGTCTGGGCCAGTCCTTTACTGCCTCAATCTTCTGAGAGTCAACTCGGATGCCTTCACTAGATACCACATGACTAAGAAAAGCAACTAATTTCAACCAGAACTCACACTTACTAAACTTGGCGAATAACTGGCGGTCCTTGAGAGTTTACAGAATGACCCTCACATGATTCGCATGCTCCTCCTCATTTCGAGAATAATCAAGGATATCATCGATGAAGACAATTATGAACAAATCTAAATACTATCTAAACACCCTGTTTATTAAGTCCATGAAAGCACAAGAGCATTGGTTAGTCCAAAAGACATAACTACAAATTCACAGTGACCATACCGAGTCCTAAAGGCTACCTTTGGGATGTCACTACCCCTGACTCTGAGCGGATGATAGTCAGATCTGAGGTCTATCTTGGAAAAGCAACTAGATCCCTGAAGCTGGTCGAACAAGTCATCAATCTTGGGGATGGGATATTTATTCTTGATTGTGACCTTGTTCAACTGATGGTAGTCCATGCACATCCTGAGAGAACCGTCCTTCTTACGTATGAAAAACACTGGAGCACCCCATGGAGAGATGCTGGGTCTGATGAAGCCCTTATGTAGAAGGTCTTTCAACTGTTCTTTCAATTCTTTAAGCTCTGCTGGAGCCATTCTGTAAGGAGGAATCGAGATAGGCTGGTATCTACAAGGAGATCAATTCCTAAGTCGATTTCTCTTTCGGGAGGAACTCTGGGAAGATCTTCTGGGAACACTTATGGGAACTCATTCACCACCGGGACTGACTCAAGAGTTGGGGTCTCAGAGTTTGAATCCTTAACCCGAACAAGGTGATAGATATACCCTTTGGAAATCATCTTTCTAGCCTTAAGGTAGGAGATGAAATGACCTATAGGCACTGAGTTACTACCCTTCCATTCTAAGACTGGCTCGTTAGGAAACTGAAACTGAACAATCCTAGGTCTATAATTGATTAAGGCATAACAGAATGTAACCAATCCATGCCTAGAATGATATCAAAATCTACCATTTCTAACTCTACAAGATCTGCTGAGGTGACTTTCTGGGAAACTATGACAGGGTAATTTCTGTATACCCGTCTAGCTATAACTGGGTCACCAACTGGAGTAGAGACTGAGAAGGGTTCTGGGAGGATTTCAGGACTGACACCAAAGTTTACTGTTATGAAGGGAGTTACAAAGTAAAGTGTTGCAACTGGGTCTAACAATGCATAAACATCTAAATGGAAGACTTGTAACATACCCGTGACCACATCGGGAGAATCCTCTTGGTCCTGTCGAGTCTGAAGAGCATATAATCTATTCTGATGCTGACCACCACTTGTAACAGATGAGACACCCTGTTGAGTGGGGTGGTTTGCTAGAGCTGCTGAAGTAGTAGGCTGAGCTTTGTCACCTTCTTGTCCTTGCCTGGCGGAGGGGTAGTCCTTCAACCTATAACCGAGTTGACCACAACCAAAACACCCCTCTCTGCCAGCAATACACTCACCCGAATGGTTCGTACCATACTTTGGGCATGATGGAAAAGTACAGTTACCTAAAACACTGGCCTGAGACTTAGAGCCTGATGCTCCTCTTTTCTAGTTATGTTGAGGCCTGGGAGATGGAGCACTAGCTGATGAAGGCGCTGGGGCTGCAGACCTCTACTGAAACTGTGAGCAACTCCCACCACCCAACCTCTGCTGAGAATATTCATAGTTACCCGTCCTAGCTTTTTTGTTGTCCTTAGCCATTTCCCTGAGCTTGTCTCCCTCAACCCGCTGAGCATGGGTCATCAGTCTGAAGATATCCATATCTCCCAATAACATAGCATTTCTACACTCTGTCTTCACTAGATCAGATACTCCAAATAAGAACTTGTCCATATGAGCCCTTGGATTGGCCACCATATGTGGAGCATACCTGGAGAGCTGAGTGAACTTCAGCCCATACTCCTGCATGGTCATGGACCCCTACCTTAAGTTTATAAACTCCTGGGCTTTAGCCTCCTTCAACTCTCTCGGGAAAAACCTGGCCAGAAAAGCTCCCATAAAATAGTCCCATGTCACAAGAGTTGCATTCACACCCATGTTGTCCTTCCACTGCATAAAACAAATGTTAGTCACATCCTTGAGTTGATAGGATGCCAACTCAACACTATCAGTTCCAGTCACTTGCATCACCACAAGAATTTTCTTTATCTTATCAATGAAATTTTATGGGTCTTCACCAACCCTCGACCCTAGCAACTCTGGCGGATTCATATGAACAAAATCATGAACCCTGGCTACAACTTATCCACCAGTGGGGTTCGCAGGAATGGGAGACTGCTGATTAGCCTGATTGGCAACTGTCTGAGCCAACAGCTGAATCGTATTACATAACTCTGAATTTAACCTCATGGTTTGGGGCTAGAGGATTTGCATTAGCATTACGTGTGTTAGCTCTACGAGGAGGCATGATCTGAAATACATAACAACGGATTAGAAGGGAGAAGTTGATTCACACTCAATCGCACAATAAAAATAGCAAAAAAAGTGAAGTTTTCTTAAAACACTCGTAGCCTTCCCCTCATAAGTGTGGCGCACTTTACACCTATGAGAGAGACTCTACTTAGTGTGGCTATCAAACATCCTAGGAATATTGAACCTGATGCTTTGATACCAAGTTTGTCACGCCCCGAGACTAGACCCTAGGCGTAACACGGGACCTAGGGTCACAAGTAACCCCAAGCTAACCCTGAATCTAGTATATCACAAGCATACTAAATATAATTCTAAAACAAGCGGAAGTATAACAAAAAATGAATAAAACTAAAAGAATGTATCTGATAATATCTGAAAGAAATGACTGAGTTCAAACCATACAACCCAAATCAACTGAATACTGACTCTATGTCTGAATACCTCTAATACTGATGAGCTGCTGGGAAAAGTCCCCAGCTAGCTCCAAAATACTAGAACTAACAATATCTAACTAAATAAAAAAAACATAATGAAAATGTCCTCGGAGAATGAGGACTCACCCCTGACTAAGCTGATATGACACCGGTAGGAGCTAATCATGTGGCTGAACCTAAAAACCTGAGCCTGCATCATAATAGGATGCATCATAGAGTATGCATCAGTACTTTGGATGTACTGAGTATGAGGGATATGCAAAGCTGACTGAAATGTAAACATGCAAAAAAATACAAAAAAATTGTAATCTGAACTAAGCTATAGTACATAGGCCCAAATGTATAATCGTGCATAAAACAGTTGAAATGCAGGAATAACATGAAAGTATGCTGAAAATTGAAAATAAGTATAACTGAGGGCCTAAAGTACAGTACTGAATCTAATATTTTGGGAGAGCTTATTAATCGAGATAAACCACATGAGCTAAATGTGGAGTTCGATGTATACGCCCCATCGTGAGGACCCAATATACCTTGCCAGGATAAAAAGGCATGACTGTGGCGTGATCACTAAAACTGATGCCCAATAGAGGGGACTCAAAAACCTATGATGGCACGTAGTTTTAGGACTTGAGGGTACGCTGAACCCTAGTCTAACTTTGTGCTAAATACTATTCCGAAACTGAATATAGCTCAATTCAAAACTGGCATCCTAAGTTTCTGGATCAGGACTAGACTAGTCTAAAGTCTTTGTTTTTATGAGATACTGTAGTAACTAAAAACTGACCAATTTCTACTTTTAGAACTCATACTAATAAGCTAGGTTGAATTTTTGAAGGAAGCTAACACATTTAAGCAAATGCTATAATTTAGGGCTAAGTCCATGATTCCTAAAGATCTTGTAAATATCTAAGTAATGCAAGATAATCAGTATGTGATATTTAAAACAATGCAAAGATCATATATAACTCATGAGCGTGATTTCTTGGAGCAATCTGTAAAAAGGACAAGAACCCTAGTTCTATATTCATGAGAATCATTGAAAAGATCTGAGGTTTTTGGGCATAAGGGCGGACTAAGCCCTTACTAAATTCCCACATACATGGTGGATGGAAATCCCTGGAAGAATATTGAGTTGAAACTTGAAGGAGAGAACCCTAGGCCTGGAACTTTGGAGAAGATGCTCTGTTCTGACTTGAGTTGATTTTTGAAAAGTCTGACTTTGTTTACGGGAATTAGACTTAATGAAATAATCCTAAGAATATTTATAGTCAGAGCAAAGTTAGAAAGGAAAGGTCTAAAACACCCCTGAGAAACTAACTTAAAAGTTGCTGGAAAATTCTCGTCTCAGGTTCCACGGGTGAGTTCTACGGATCGTGGAATGTTCCACGGCTCGTGGAACCCTATCGTGGTTCCTGGACCAAGAAATTTAAGCTACTGGAATGGGTTCCACGAGTTGGGTTCGGGACTCGTGGAAACTTCCACGAATCGTGGAACCCACTCTTGGTTCCTGGGATGAAATTCCTGGGTCTCTGAAGTAGGGTTACACGACTGGGGTTCACGACTCGTGGAAACTTTCATGGATCGTGGATCCCACTCGTGAACCCTGGGAGCTAGATGTTGGGCTACTATAAAGGGTTTCCACAGCGTGCATATACGGTCCATGGAAATTTCTATGGATTGTGAACATGAGTCGTGGTCTAGACTTCAGAGGATCAGTCCTCTGTTCTAAGTTCCATGAGTCCAGTCCACGACTCGTGGACTGTTCCACGGCTCGTTGAAGTGACTCGTGGTTCTGTTGATAGTTGGAAAATTTATTTTTTTCTTGTCTTCTGAGCTAAGTTTGGGCTTGGAAGTTCTGGGGTATTACAGCTAATGAGTCAAGAGTCACAAAAAGAACAAAAGAGTTGTCACAAAATCACTCTTTGCCATGCATTTTTCACAAAAAATTTTGGAGAGATATGCCCATTTCGATTTGCATTCAAGACTAACTCCATTAGTACCAAACAAGTCACGATTCACAATTATCTCAAAAGATGATGATTCGCCCTTAAGAATGATGTCACCCAATCTATCATAGGGCCAAATCATCAATCTAAATCGATATGGGCACTCAGAATTCACCAACATATACACCCCAACATACATGCAATTTCATCTAGCCTAATGGGTACTCAGACTTCCCCTGGCTTCACACACCAAACAAAGCGACGGTTTCCCTTAATAATGTCTTCACTCGATCTATCATTGGGAACCGTCACTCAAACCAACTACAACAAAAATTAAAGAAGCTACGAAAAGAAAGAAAGAAGTAACAAAAGCGACTAATCCAACAACATTTCAACAAATAAATCCGGCGAGGGCATAATATCCAAAACAGAATGAAACAAACCCAGCAAGGGCACAATATCCAAAACAAGCCCGACAAGGGCATAAAATCCAAATCTAAACAACATAAGCCTAGAAAGGGCACAAAACATGTATCAAAATCCAACATAAGCATAACTGAAATACCGCCACCCCCAATAAAAATCTACTGCAGTGCCCTCAGTGCATAAATCTATAATGAAATACAGAGAAAGTAGTGTGAGAGGGCTCCCTGAGATATTGCTAGAGAGGCTCGTTGGAGTGCCACCATTGTCGTGAGTCATGGACTCATCATGGTCCTTGGTGTTTGAACCCCCACAAAAACTCTTTATACTCTTCCACATCCTCTTTCGCAACTTGTCTCTTTCTTTGTCCCTTTTATTTTGATCATCAAGGCTAGCACTCATTGTTTTCATTTTCTTCTTCTGCTCCTCAAACCTCTTTTCCAACCTATGATGATACTCCTCAATCTTTTTCTTCTAGTTAACCACATCATTCAGTGTTTTGATTTGGGTCTCGGGTGGTCCCAAAGGTATGCTAGTGGTCAATGCACTAATGGATGCCTGAACTCCGGATATCAAAGTGGAGAGGTGCTGGAATGGTCTAGGCATGGGTGGAGGTACCTGGATAGAGGTAGTGGCACGAGGAGAAAGCTAGGCGTCCTCTTTAGCTCCTGAAGTCAAACCAGCATCCACCTTCCTCTTCTTGAGCACATTTCCGGAGCCTGTCTTTTTCAAGGGGTAAATGGGAATCTTTGGGTCAATCCAAGTGTCTCCTGAAGCATTCAAATCAACTTATGCAACCTGACATATCTCAGTAATCAGGAAAGGGAAGAACAAGCTCCCATTTCTTCCCTTGACGCAATTCTTTATTTCCCAAAGTATCAGTCACCCCATATTAACCGGGACTTCATCAATCATTGCTGCCACATTCACTGCTCTACAGGAACCTCACTCTCATTCTGAACCGATTGCACCTTACTTTAGATGATGGACAACCAATCCTTGCCTCTGCAGTGAAGTCATGAGATAGATCTTTATTTCAAACATATCCCATTTGGGCTCCACTCCGGGACACACTTTTGCAGCAATCCAGGGTCTGCCTATAGCTCTTTTCTCCATCAGAAGAGTGGTATCTTGATCATCGATCCCATAGTTCTTGTTAATCTCCTCGGCCCCAATTCAAAATGTTCTCCCTCGGGCAGTTATCACCGGATCCTTGAAGTTTATGGCCGATGCATTAGCATAAAATTCTCGAACAACTGTCTCATTGGCCCTACATGGTGGAGCTTTGAAACAGTGCCACTTTGCTCTAGGCAATCGACCATAAAATTCAGGTAAGTCCGCCTCCACCCCTTGTATTGCAATTCCCCTTTCAGGGACCACCTTTTTGTCCAAGTCAGCCTTATACCATTCCTCACAAGCCGCTGACATGAACTTTGTGCGATCATACTCTTCCTCCACAATTTCATCCACTTGGCTTCCCGAATTTGATGCACTAGTACTCATTTTTCAATTCAAAGTACCTACAAAAGTCATGTTTAAAATGAGAACATAGTTTCAACATGTAGCACAATGAAAAACAAGTGTTTTAAGAAAGAAAGGCGAGTCAGAAAGTGTCGGAGCAGCTCTGGACAGAGCTACTATTTTTGTGCCAGCTTCAGTTGCTCAGTGCTATCGTGCTACACTAGTGTTATTGGGCTAAAAATCCTTTTTTTAATTAGTGTGATCGCACAGGTGACTTTTGCTCACAGGCAGCGCGATTGCTCTAGAACATCGCGATGGCGTTGAGCGATAGTCAGTCGTCTTCTTCGACCAAACAACCCTCCATTCCGACTTTCTACACCCAGATATTGGATTTTATCCATTTTGGAGGGTATTTCTCGACACCAAACACAACAACACCTTTCCATATTAAATTTCATTAATCCCATTAACAAATTTTGTTTGGGTCTTTCAAGTTCCATAACAATGGAGGAGTCTTGGGTACTCAAGATTTCCCCAAGTTTTGTCACTCAACTCCCATTCATCCAACCCATAGAATCAAACCAAGAAACATGAAATAGAGGAAGGGGCAGAGACATAGCGTGATATCCAATTTCGGAGGCAAGAGAGGAGAGAAGATAGGAACAACTTGTGCTTTGAAATTCCAACTCAACCCAGTTACTTTTGCTCGTGATTTAGGCTTATAGACCCGTAAGGAAGTATTGGGGGAGAGGGAATAGAGCAATGGAGAATACTTGATGAATTTTTTAGGAGATGTGGAGAACTGAAGAGTTCCTAATGTTTTGAATTATTATGGCTAGATTTTCCTTCGGTGCGATTGAGTTGGAGTGGCGCGATCGCGCTCCCTTGAGAAATTTTTCTCAGCGCCATCGGTGCTACCTCAGCTCGATTGCACTGCACAATTTTCCTGGGAGATTCAGCAGCTCACTGTTTTGTCATGCGATGGCTGGTGCGACGGGCACTCTTCCAGGTGCGAAACGCACCTACTTCGCATGTTCAAGCCAGGTTTTAGCAGCTTACTCCTTTGAGGTGTGATTGCATGTGCGATGGGCACATTTTGAGGTGTAGAATGCACCAATTTCACACACTTTAACCTTCTTGGCAGCCTCACTGTCTTGGGGTGCATTTACATGTGCGATGCGCACACTTAGATGTGCATTTGCACCCCATTTATCATGTCATTTTGGCACCCTTTTTGGTCCTTGATTGGATTTTTATGAGGCCTCCACTTCTCAACATGCCCAAACAACTCAAAAAGGACTTGAAATTTATGGATTAGTCAAAACTCTACAACTAAGCTACTCTAATAAAGAAAGAAAAAAATTGTAAACCTATAAAATTTGTAATGATGGGTTGCCTCCCATCAAGCGCACAATTTAACGTCGTGGCACGACGCACGTTACCTCACCATTTGGATCTCTATTTGGAGGATTTGAACCTTCGACCCAAACTTGAATCGAGTTTCCGGTGACAATCCCAGGGTGAAGGTTTGAACATGAGAAGGCTATTCTCTTGATTTCGCATTGCACACTTTTTGGCCTTCAAGTTAGGGAGGACACTTTGCCTTCTTTCCATGATAAACTCAAAACCATATAGACCTTCATCCACCCTCCTTCCAAGGTCTACCAAAAGCTTGATTACTTCGACTCTCGTCCATTCAATAAACTTAAGGTCGAACAAAGGTTGAAGTGGGATTTGGGCATCTCCACCTTCAAGCTTTCCTCATTCATAACATCCTCACTTAGAGATGATATGACATCATGAACCACAAATGGGGTAGTTGGTTGCAACACCACCTTCAGTTCATGATCCTCCCTTGTGTTTTCCTCTTCTTTAGTTCTTGCGTCCACAAAGCATTGCTTTATGGATTTCACACTCTCCCCTTGGGTTTATAGTGAGGCCAAGAGGGTTTGGAGCTTGACACATATGCTGTCTTCGCATGCTAATTCATGGTTCTTATTAAGGTCACAAGCACCACTAGCAACATTGTTAGCACAAGAGGGGGAGGGGGACGGTCATCATTAGGGCATTTGCTCCAATGTCCATCACGACCACCACACAAATAGCAATTGCTCCCGTCATAGGAGCGAGAAGGAGAATACCTTCCTCTCCTAGGGCTAATTCTACACCTTCGTCCAAGGTGGGGTCCTCCACAATAAACACAATAGTCGGGAATATAAATTGGGATGCAACTATCAACATTTTTAACATTCAAATAAGCCATGATGACATCAACAAACTAAAACTAAATAAAAGAAAAAAACAATTATTCAAAAAATTGAACTAGAGTAAGTAAACTCAAATTCTAAATTAACTCAATAAGCCAAATTGTTCCCCGGCAACGGCGTTATTTTTTATGAACGCTCAAATCACGCTCTCCAAGTAGGAGGCCACGACGATCGTGCAGCAAAACAAAATTTATAATTCTCAACGAGTGTCGGGATCGTACCCAAGGGAATAATATAGTCGCGATAGAGCTAATAGAGAATCCAAGCAACTTATTGAAGTTCAACTAACAAAAAGGGGAAAAGATACTTAAAAAGGGGGGGTTTTAGACTACAACTAAGGATAAAAGAAAATCAAATAAAGGATAAAGTGATCAATGGCTTTCACTTTTCTTTCGCCAAGCAAGGGTAACAAGGGAGAATTGGGAATGGAAATTCAATTCACAAGACTTGCACCCAATCAACACATGGGTAGTCTTGGCTAAGGGTGCACTTAACTATCTCTCGACCAATTAAGCAACAATCCTCATGGGTTCTCTCGAATCACCACGAGTAAGCAATAACCAATAATTTACTTAGGTGAGTTGGGTTATCTCTAACCCCAACTCTTAGATGGGAGTTTCCGGCAACCAAACTATCTCTAGCCTTGATCTAGAGTGGAAACCCTCAAATCCCCACTATTGAATCTTCCCAAATTTAGGAAAATCCCTTTTCAAGCAAAAACCCAAATTAGAAAGCTAAGTCAATGTTTGCAACCATTGACTATAAATTCAAGCAATAGAGGATTCAATAGACCCAAATAATTAAACAGGAGCAAAATCTATATATGAATTCAATACCCAAACAAGTATTATCTCTAATACAAAACCCAAAATCTCAAGTCAACAATACACCAATAAAATAGCAATTAAGAACAAGAGTTTGAAGAATGGAACTTAAGATTTTACAATACAAAGCATCCAAATCTTCACTCCTATGGTGTTGGTTGATGAACTTGCTCTCCAAGCTTGCCAAAAGTTATGAGAATACGCAAAGATCCAGCCAAAGATGTGTTCCCAATTGGCTGAGGAGTCTTTTGTATCAATTGGGGTTTCTACAAAGGTGAAATATCATTTCTGCCCATTTTCACATTCAGGTACAGTGAAGCGCCATCACGCTAATGCGGCGCTATCGCACTCAAGGGACTCATATTGGTCAGTGCCATCGTGTTGTCTTGGCGCGATTGCACCCTTGTCATTGACTGGCATTGACCACTTCTCTCTGTAGCGCTATCGCACCGTCCCAGCACCATCGTGCACAAACCTGTCATCCGCCTTCAGCACTATTGGCGCCCTTTCAGCACGATTGCGCTGAATTGCACAGAATTCTAGAATTTTCTCCATCTTGACTTATTTTCATCTGATTTTGCACCGATCATTTCTAAATCATATACCCCTGTATAATATAAGCAAATCATGTCAAATGCACTATTTTCTCTCAATTAGGATGCAATAGTGTAAACTTAAAGGTTAAATAAGTTGGTAAATTACTGACTTATCAGAAGGCGGTGAGTATGGGCAGCCTAGCTTCACTTTCAGTTTCATAGCGACCATTGGCCTTGGACATCTAGTCCTTGGCTAATCGTTTGGTTAGGATTGACTTGTCAGATCCTAGCAGAGTTCTTGCCAGTGTCGAGGTTCGTTCTACTTTGGTTGATCGGATTCAGAGGCGTCAGTTTGAGGATCAGCGGTTGTGCGACCTTCATGATCAGGTTGTTCGGGGTAAGGCTAGCCAGGCTACTCTTGATTCAAATGGGGTTTTGAGGTTTGATAATTGCCTTTATGTTCTGAGGGTTGATGATTTGATTAAGTTAATTCTCCATAAGGCACATTGTACTAGGTATTCCATCCATCCTGGCGCAGCCAAAATATACAGAGATTTGAGACAGCTTTTCTGGGGGAGTGGTATAAAGCAGGACATAGCGGAGTTTGTATCATGGTTCTTGAACTGTCAGCGGGTGAAGTTCGAGCACATGAGACCTGGTGGTTTGATGCAGCGACTTTCTATTCCCGAGTGGAAGTGGGTAGGGATTACTATGGATTTCATAGTTGGTTTGCCATGCACTTCCAAGGGTTTTGACTCTATTTGGGTGATTGTTGATCGGCTGACTAAGTCAGCGCCCTTCTTTTCGGTTCAGACTACTTACAGTGCAGAGAGGTTAGCTCAGATTAACCTTCGTGAGGTTGTTCAGTTGCACGGGGTCCCAGCTTCTATCATTTCAGACCGCGGCACCCAGTTCACATCTCAGTTCTGGAGAGCTATTCAGTGAGATTTAGGTACAGAGGTTCAGCTTAGTACTGCATTCCACCCTCAGACAAATGGACAGTCCTAGAGGACTATTCAGGTCTTGGAGGACATGCTTCATGCTTGTGTTCTTGACTTTGGAGGATCTTGGGATCAATTTGTGGCTTTGGCCGAGTTTTCCTATAATAATAGCTTGCATTCGAGCATTTGCGATCGTATGACCTTAACCTTCATCTCGTATTAAGGCTTGCGAGCCTAAATTTGGAAATTTTATTAACATCGCGTGTATTTGAAAATATTTGATTTAAATTAGAATTTGGTAAAAGATTGTATTTTTCTAAAAATGTTTTAAATAATTACGGAAAAAAAATACTTTAGATATGATATATTTGTGTATGTATTTGTTTTGTAAGAGTTTTTATAAATTATTAACATTTCAACAGAGATAGTAAACTTAATTATGTTGAAGATTATTATTATAATATAGTAGGTTTTATTTGAAATAATTTTCTATCTATTGTGATATATTTAAAATATTATATTTATTTTACCATAAATCTATGCAATACTCGAATATATATATATATATATATATATAGCGTGACAAAAAAATTAAAAGTAGTGTTGCCACCTCCACTTCCACGTGGAAGTGAAGGACATGGACAACAAATTATTAACTAGTGTGGTTTCACACTTTATTAAGTGGATAAATATCAATTGGAAGCTATTGTTTGTTGTACATATACATATGTGTATTTCATTAAACTTGAACAAAAGGTTTCACAATTACAAACTCAAGTTTAGAAGTTGTTGCATATTCACATATTCTTGTTCAAGGGATTTTTCGGAAAAAAAATATGTTGGGCATTTTCTTTGATCCCTGAAAGAAAAATCGATTATCTACGTCAATTTATTCAAGCCCGAACTCGAGTTTAATTTTGTTTTGGAGCTTCTCGAAGTGGTTCGGGCTTGAACATCGTCGTTCTAGCAGCTTGTCATTGGATGACAGGTGGGTTATGGTTTAACTCTTTATGACTTCGCATATATAGGATATAATTATATTAATTAGCATCCTTGGGTTGGGTTTATTAGCTTGGTACCCCAGACTTTGTCTGCTTCTTCATGTTCGTCTTATTTTCGCTCCGTTGATTGTAGTTGTCACGACCCAAAACCGGGTCATGATGGCATCTACATAACCCCTAGTAGACAAGCCTAACCCAAACATGCAAAAGACAATAAATGATAATTAAACTAAAAAAAAGCGGAAGATATAATGAAAAGATAGGGCCAATAGCATATATATATATACCATCATACAAAATATACATAAGAAGGCCCTATAGTGACCAAAAAGATAAAACAACACGAGAACCCACCCGGACCTGGTGTCACTAGTACAAGAGCGACTAAAGTAAGGAGTAGCTATAGAATAACCCCTGTCTATCCAAAATACAAAATATAGACAGGATGTACATGAAGGAAAGCATGTAAAGTCTCCAAAAGCGTCGGGAGCTCACCGCGATCCGAACAGCAACGGGCCTCGAACGACAGGAGATCAACGAGGGTGGCTCATACTAGGTGTTGCATCAGAAAAAGAGATGCAGAGTATAGTATGAGTACCAAGGCAACGGGTACTCAATAGGCATCATAGGCCAACCGAGCGCAGAAAGATAATATATATAAATAGATTGCAGGAAAGCAGCCAACTATACAGGGATCCACCTAAATCTAGTTATAAAGTCGGAGACATGCCAATAAACCAAAGAGAAAGGGAAGGAAAATAACATCAAGCCAACCAGAGTCAATCCACATGCCAAGGCAAATGCAATGCGGTACACGATGATGCATGCATGAATGCAATATAATAAAAACCTTGAATACCACATTGGGCGCCCGGAATACCGCATCGGACTATGCATATTTATATGTGAAATAGTAAAATACCCAGAATAATGCATCAGGAGTCCAAAATACCACATCGGACTATAAATATATACATATGCAGTAAATAGTATTTCCTCATTTTTCCTTCTAAAAACCAAGGTGATACTCAAAATAGCTCGATTTAGTCCGAAATATCATCACAACAGTAGTAGAACCTCCTTTCAAACCAAAAACCTTTGAAAATCATTTTCTTGTTGTACCAATGATATGCCATGCTATATGAGTATGAATGCTCACAAACAGAGGAAAAACCACACCATCATATCAAACAAGGCAAGAATACCCTCCAAACCAAAAGAACTGACCTGAAACTCCATCCAAATCCTAGCCATGGCCTCGGGCCTACAGTTACACACAATGATAGAATAAAGCGGTAAAGCGGAAATAAAAGCAAAAACCAATGGAAAAACTCTATTCTACCTCTAAAGCCTCCTAAAAGCATGTTAAGGATTTAATACTAGTCACACAGAAGAAGCAAGCTCCTAGGCTAAGGATAACATACAGTTCTTGGCTAAAAACCCGAAATGGCCAATTAACATGATAAACAGGATTTAAGCCTATGTCTATCTAAAATCCAACCTAGCATTCCAGTAACATATAAATATATACTATCTAACTAAACTCAGTCTAAACGGTAAATTGTAACCTACTTTGGCGTTGAACTGCAAGCACGAACCGTTACTCGTGTGCCTTTCCCTTCTGAACAGCCTTAGAAAGTTGCCATGCTATCAAGAGCATAAACTAGGTGTCAAGATGAGAAGAATGACACCCATATTACTATACAAAAAAATGAGCCAGATATCGGGTTGGAAAAATGACCCTAGGGGCCTGGGCAACGAAACAGAAAACAAATTCACAATTATTCTTGCGATGGATTAAAGAACCCATGCCCAAAGTTTGGGAGCGAACGAAGTTTGTTTCGGGGCACAAAACAGCCCCAAAGCGCTACTAATTCATGGGATTAAAACGGAAAAACTCAGAATTTAAAGGCGTAAACCAACCTCGACAAGAGGAATACGTCACGCAGGTGAGTTGCAAGAATTTTCGAGCATGCAGCCCCAGTAATAAGATTCCCACAAGGATCACCCCAACCTTAAGAATTAACAACAATGGAGTTTTAGCAGGAGAATTACGAGGATAAACACGGAAGGAGGAGAGGGGTGATGAGGGAACTTACTGGGTGAAGAATACAAAAGCAAGGGAGCTGGAAATAGGAGCTGGGAGCTTCTACAATGGAGTTTTTCAGAATTTAGAAGGAGAAAATGAAGTTGAGACTTTCAATAGTTGCCAGGGGTCTTTCATCGCGATCGCGACAGGACCTCCGCATTCGCAGAGAACAACTGGCCCAACCATCACGATCGCGATAGTCCAAGCCGCATTCCCGAAGAGGAAGCCAAAATGGGTCCCAGCCGGCTACATCACAAACGCAAAGGATACCCTTCGCAAACGCGATGGTCAAGAAACCAGACCATCACGAATGCAATGGGATCCTCGGGATCGTGAAGAGCAAAAGGGTCTGCAACTTAAAGCAGTAACCAGCAATTTCCCCAAGTCAAAAAATCTTCTGACGGACCCTCGAGATTTATTCGGAATCCCATGAACACAAACCAACCATGCTACCCTACCAGAAACAGAATTCCGGACTCAATAGAATCGAAGAAACTCCCAACGGAGATTGTTTTAACAAAAAGTGGGCCTCACGCCCAAAACCAACTCGAAACTCAAAACCCAAAAACAAGTCTGAAAGCCTCGGGACCCAAACCAAAGGTCCCCCTAGCCTAAAGTCGACATTCCGGAGCTAACAACGCTAACAGAATTTCCATCTGAGGCCATCTTCTTTGAATGTTGACCAAAGTCAACCCTACCAGCCAAACTGACTTCAAAACACACAAGGCCACACAAAACCAAACCAAAAGCACTCAGACCCAGACTAATGGTCCCACTAGACCAAATAACCCATTTCGGAGCCAACGAAACTATCAGAATTTGATTCTGAGTGTGTTAACCAAGAAAGTTGACCAAAGTAAAAGATTTACCAACTTTGAGAGTTAAAATAGGGAAATGGTCATAACGACCTAAAGAATAGCCTGGGCACCAAACCATCGGTTCCGACAAGTCATAAATGACCTGTATCTGCTTAGGGAAAGCTCGAAATGTAGAACAGGGACGAAAAGCAGAAAATGACCTGGAGGGTCATTACAACATCCACTAGTAAAAGAACTTTCATCTGCGAAAGTTAGAATAAGGATAGTATCTGAAGACTCAAAAAGACGAGGATAATGGGTCCGCAAGTCGGTTTCAATCTCCCAAGTAGCCTCCTCGACAGGACGATGCCGCTACTGAACTTTAATTGACGGAATCTCCTTGGACCTCAATTTCCTAACCTGCCTGTCCAAAATAGCAACAGGCTCCTTCTCAAAAGACAAAGACTCGTCCAACTGAACCGACTCCAACTGAAGCACGTGAGACTCATTTGGAATGTACCGCCGCATCATAGAAACATGAAATACTGGATGAACACTAGAAAGAGCAGGAGGAAAGGCTAGCTCATAAGAAACCCCTCCAATATGAAGAAGGATCTCAAATGGACAAATGAACCTAGTACTGAGCTTACCCTTCCTTTCGAACCGCATCACGCCCTTCATGGGCGATACCCGAAGGAATACATTATTACCAAATATAAACTCAAGGTCTCGAACTCTCCGGTCAGCATAACTCTTCTGCCTACTCTGGGCAGTATGAAGTCTTTCCTGAATAACCTGAACTTTATCCATAGAATCACGAAGCAAATCGATACCCCATGGCCTAACCTCAAAAGGATCAAACCAACCCACTGGAGATCTACACTGTCTACCATACAATGCTCGAATGGAGCCATCTGAATATTGGAATGGTAACTATTATTATATGCAAACTCTGCCAAGGCTAAACATTGGTCCCACTATCCCCCGAAATCAATAACGCAGGCCCACAACATATCCTCCAGAACCTGAATAGTGCGCTCTGACTGATCGTCTGTCTGTGGATAAAAAGCAGTGCTAAGCTCAACTCTAGTACCTAACTCTCTCTGAATAGACTACCAAAAGTGCAAAGTAAACTGAGTACCTCGGTCGGAGATGATAGAAATCGGCATACCATGCAAACGGATAATCTCTCGAATATAGATTTGAGCCAACCTCTCAGAACTAAAGAAAGTCTGAACCGGTAGAAAGTGAGGAGACTTCATCAACCTATCCACAATAACCCAAATAGCATAAAATTTCCATAAGGTACCTGGCAATCCGACTACAAAATCCATGGATATACGCTCCCATTTCCACTCCAGAATGGGTAGCCTCTGTGGTAAACCACCTGGCCTCTGGTGCTCGAACTTCACCTGCTGACAGTTCAAGCACCTAGATAGAAAAGCTGAAATATCCCCTTCATCACATACCACCAGTAGTGCTGCTTCAAGTCACGATACATCTTAGCTGCCCCGGGATGAATGGAATATCTAGAACAATGAGCCTTCTCCAGTATCAATCAGACCAAGTCACCAACTCTAGGAACGCAAATATGACCCTCGATCCTCAGAACACCCTCTGAATCTAAAGTCGCCTTCCTAGCCTCACCACTCAACACCTTGTCGTGAATGATCCTCAATCTTGCATCATCAAACTGTATGCCAAAATCTATTCCAACAAGGAAGACCTAGCCTCAACACAAGCAAGAATATGGCCCGGCTCCAAAATGTCAAGTCGAACCAACCTATTAGCCAAGGACTGGATGTCCCAAGCTAAAGGTCGCTCCTCCGTAGCTAAGAAAGCCAAGCTACCCGTACTCACCGCCTTCCATCTCAAGGCATCTGCTACCACGTTTGTGTTGCCCAGATGATAGAGAATAGAGATATCATAGTCCTTCAGTAACTCCAACCACCTACGCTGCCTCAAATTTAGATCCTTCTGGCTGAAAATATACTGAAGACTACGATGGTCAGTAAAGATCTCACAATGCACTCCATAGAGATAATGCCTCCACATCTTCAATGCGAAGACTACCGCTGCTAACTCCAAGTCATGTGTGGGGTAGTTCCTCTCGTGAACCTTCAACTATCTGGAAGCATAAGCAATAATCCGACCCTGCTGTATCAACATACAACCCAAACCAATACATGATGCATCACAATACATGGTGAAACTCTTACTCTCGACCAGAAGAGTAAGAATCGGAGCTAAAGTCAACAAGGCCATGAGCTTCAGAAAGCTCACCTCACACTCATCTGACCACTAGAAGGGAACATTCTTCTGAGTCAATCTAGTCAACGAAGCTGCTATCGAAGAAAATCCCTCCACAAACCGTCTGTAATAACCTACCAACCTGATGAAACTGTGAACCTCGGTAGGAGAAGTAGGCCGAGCCCAATCACGAACTGCTACAATCTTTGCTAGATCTAACATAATCCCATCCTTGGACACCACGTGCCCCAAGAATGCCACAGACTCAAGCCAAAACTCACACTTAGTGAATTTGGCATACAACTGGTGGTCTCGCAAAGTCTGAAGTATAACTCTAAGGTGTTGCTCATGTTGTTACCTACTCCTCGAATAAATCATAATGTCATTGATGAACACAATCATATCCAGGTAAACACTGAATACATGGTTCATCAACTCCATAAATGTTGTTGGGGCATTAGTCAACCCAAAAGACATGACTAGGAACTCATAATGGTCGTATCGAGTCCTAATTGCAGTCTTTGGGATGTCCTCAGCCCTAATCCTCAACTGGTGATAATAGGACCTCAAATCTATCTGAGAGAACACTACCGCACCCTGTAGTTGGTCAAACAATTCATCATTACGCGGCATCATATATATGTTCTTAACTGTCACCTTATTCAACTGCTTATAGTTGATACACATACGCATAGACCCATCCTTCTTCTTCACAAACAAAATCAAAGCACCCCACAGAGACACACTAGGCCGGATGAACCCTCTACTAAAGTGATCATGTAGTTGATCCTTAAGCTCCCTCAACTCAGCAAGTGCCATCTGATATGGCAGAATAGAAATGGGCTTAGTGCTCGGCTCCACATCGATACCAAAATCAATGTCACGATCAGAAAAAGACCCGGAAGATCAGAAGGAAACATATCCTAATACTCATAAACCACAGGAACAGACTCAAGAGGAGGTGTGGTGGCACTAGTATCACGGACGTAGGCAAGATAAGCTAAGCACCCCTTCCTAACCAGCTGTTGGGGGCTCAGAAAGGATATAAATCCCCTCGGCATGTGGCTATCGGCTCCCTTCCATATGCTAGAAGGGATACCAGGCATTCGAAGAGTAACAGTCTTGGCAAAACAATCCAAGACTGCATGATAAGGAGACAACCAATCCATGCCCAAGATCACATCAAAATCGACCATATCAAGGACAAACAAGTCTACCCATATGTTATACCCCAAGATAATCACCACACAAGCACGATACACCTAATCCACTAATAAAGAATCACCTACTAGGGTAGATACACACAAATGCATAGGAAAGGATTCACAAGCAGACCCCAGATGAGTAGCATAATAAGCAGATACATACGAGAATGTAGACCTCGGATCAAACAAAGCAAAAGCAGACTGATGACAAATGGAGATCGTATCTGTGATCACAGCATATGAAGCCTTGGCCTCTGTCTGGCCCAGAACCACATACATGTGGCCTCGACTGCCATGACCACCTGACCTACCAGACTGTGGACCACCTCTAGTACCCTGGGGACCACCTCTACAACCCTATGAACCGCCTCTAGCTGGTGGCACTGGAGCCCTGGGGGCCTGAACTAACTGATCCTATCGTCTAAGATGCTGCACCGATGGGCACTCTCTAGCAAAGTGGCCTATTTTGCCACACTTATAACAACCACGACCAAATGTACTCCGTTGTAAAGACCCGGCTGAATCAAAATGACCACCATGGCCTGTGGTCCCTGAATGACCACCTTAGGGAGCAGGAACGTGACTCTGGATACTCTGACCCTCAGCAGTCTTTAATGCTATCTGAATAGGCCAGCTTGACTGGAAACGCTGGTGATGGTGACCTCTACCATAGTAGCCCCTACCACAGTCCCGTGAACCGCTGAAACTGCCCTGATGGCAGGGTCTCTTATTGCTGCCCCCTTGGGCCTCGCAAAGAATGCCCTCAATAGTGCGGGCATGATCCACTACATCCAGAAATGACTGACCCGATGCTACCATACCCTCTGTATCCAAGCTGAGATGCAGAGTTAGACCTCGAATGAAATGGCATACCCTCTCGTGCTCGGTGGGCAGAATCATAGTGGCGTGTCTGGATAACTAATTGAACCAAACCTCGTACTCAGACACAGTCATGGAGCCCCTATCCAAGCCAGTAACCTGATCCATCAGATGCTTCCTCATGCTACGCGGTACATACTTCTCCATAAAAGTTGTAGAGAACTGATCCCAAGTAAGCGGAGGTGACCCGGCTGGTCTGCAAGCAACACATAACCTCCACCACTATTTTGTTAGACCATCCAGTTGAAACACGTTGTAATCTTCTCCATGAGACTCAACTAACCCCAAATTATGTAACCTCTCCTGGCAGCTAGTTAGAAACTCATGTGCATCCTCCGTAGTAGCACCCAAAAACCTCAGAGGACCCAATCTCAAGAACCTACAGCATCGTCTGCTACTCAAAAGACATAATCGGTACAGCAGGAGTAGGTGGATCAACTACAGGCACCGGTAGTACCTCCAATCTGAGAGCCGCAGCAGCAGGTTGCGCTCCTGAATCCTGTGCGACTGCTTGGGCTGAAGTCTAACACTCACCTCGAACCTGAAAACCAATCGGAGTGCTTGATGAAGCTGCTGGCAGAGTCATACCCTCAAGAAACCCTAATAATCGAACCAAAGTGTCCTGCAATACTGGAGTAGCTATAAAACTGGCCGAATGTTGGGCTGGTCCCATATGCTCTGGTTCATACTAAACCTCATCCACCCTAACATCAGGCTCTGGTGTCGGCAGTCTAACCCGGGCCTGAGCTAGTGCCGCAGCCCATGCCCTACCTTAACCTCTGGGTCGACCTCTACCCCGTCCCCTAGCTGGATCTCTAACTGCAGGGGCAGGGGCCTTGTCCTCACCTACCGAAGATCTCGTTTGAACCATCTGAAAAGTTGTGAAACAAAGATACTTAGAAGTTGACCAAATCAAGTAAGCATGATAAGGAATCAAACAAAATGAAGTCTTTCCTAGGGAATGCCCTATGCCTCTCGTAGATTAGATGAGGATGTTATCGCACCGATCCACGAGACTCTACTCGACACCTTGCTCTTGTACTGGCGAGACCGGTGAACCTAGAGCTCTGATACCACTCTGTCATGGCCCAAAACTGGGCCATGATGGCATCTACATAACCCCCCAATAGACAAGCCTAACCCAAACATGCGAAAGATAATAAATGATTATTAAACTAAAGAAAAGTGAAAGATATAAGGATATAATTATACTAATTAGGATACTTGGGTTGGGTTTATTAGCTTGGTACCCCAGACCTTGTCCGCTTCTTCATGTTCGTCTTATTTTTTCTCCATTGATTGTAGTTGTCACGACCCAAAACCGGGTCATGATGGCATCTACATAACCCTTAGTAGACAAGCCTAACCCAAACATGCAAAAGACAATAAATTATAATTAAACTAAAGAAAAACGGAAGATATAACGAAAAGATAGGGCCAATAGCATATATATATATATATAACATCGTACAAAATATACATAAGAAGATCCTATAGTGACCAAAAAGATAAAACAACACGAGAACCCACCCGGACCTGGTGTCACTAGTACAAGAGCGACTAAAGTAAGGAGTAGCTATACAATAACCCCTGTCTATCCAAAATACAAAATATAGACAGGATGTACAAGAAGGAAAGCATGTAAAGTCTTCAAAAGCGTCGGGAGCTCACCGCGATCCGAATAGCAACGGGCCTCGAACAATAAGAGATTAGCTAGGGTGGATTGTACTAGGTTTTGCGTCAGAAAAAGAGATGCAGACTGCAGTATGAGTACCAAGGCAATAGGTACTCAGTAGGCACCATAGGCCCACCGAGCGCAGAAAGATAATATATATAAATAGATTACAGGAAAGCAGCTAACTATACAGGGATCCACCTAAATCTAGTTATAAAGTCAGAGACATGCCAATAAACCAAAGAGAAAGGGAAGGAAAATAACATCAAGCCAACCAGAGTCAATCCACGTGCCAAAGTAAATGCAATGTGGTGCACGATGATGTATGCATGAATGCAATAAAATATAAACCCAGAATACTGCATTGGGTGCCCGAAATACTGCATCGGACTATGCATATGTATATGTGAAATAGTAAAATACCTGGAATAATGCATCGGGGGTCCAAAATACCACATCGGACTATAAATATATATATGCAAAAAATAGTATTTCCTCATTTTTCCTTCTAAAAACCAACGTGATACTCAAAATAGCTCGATTTAGTCCAAAAAATCATCACAACAGTAGTAGAGCCTCCTTTCAAACCAAAAACCTTTGAAAATAGTTTCATTGTTATAACAATGATATGCCATGCGATATGAGTATGAATGCTCAACAGAGGAAAAACCACACCATCAGATCAAATAGGGCAAGAATGCCCTCCAAACCAAGAGAACTGACCTAAAACTCTGTCCAAATCCTAGCCATGACCTCGGGCTCACAATTATACACAATGATAGAATAAAGCGATA
The DNA here is from genome assembly GCA_003996215.1 of Jaltomata sinuosa. Classification (NCBI taxonomy): domain Eukaryota; kingdom Viridiplantae; phylum Streptophyta; class Magnoliopsida; order Solanales; family Solanaceae; genus Jaltomata; species Jaltomata sinuosa. The sequence continues at coordinate 73,351 of QJPP01001833.1, read as the reverse complement.
AAGCGAAAATAAAAGCAAAAACCAATGGGAAAACTCTATTCTACCTCTAAAGCCTCCTAAAAGCATGCTAAGGATTTAATACTAGTCATACAGAAAAAGCAAGCTCCTAGGCTAAGGATAACATACAGTTCTAGGCTAAAAACCCGAAATGGCCAATTAACATGATAAATAGGATTTAAGCCTAAGTCTATCTAAAATCCAACCTAGCATTCCAGTAACATATAAATATATACTATCTAACTAAACTCAGTCTAAAAGGTAAGCCGTAACCTACCTCAGGGCTGAACTGCAAGCACGAATCATCACTCGTGTGTCTTCCCCTTCTGAACAGCCTCAGAAATATATCACGCTATCAAGAACATAAACTAGGTGTCAAGACAAGAAGAATGACACCCATATTGCTATAGGAAAAAACAGGCCAGAAATCGGGTCAGAAAAATGACACTCGGGGTCCGGGAATCGAAACAAAAAGTAAAATTCACAATTATACTTGCGGTGGGTTAAAGAACCCATGCCCAAAGTTTTGGCACGAACGAAGCTCATTTTGGGGCCCAAAACAGCCCCGAAGTGCTACTAATTCACGGGATTAAAATGGAAAAACTTGGAATTTAAAGGCGGAAACCAACCTCGACAAGGGGAATACATCACGGAGGTGAGTTGCATGAATTTTTGAGCATGCAGCCCCAGGAATCAGATTCCCACAAGGATCACCCCAACCTTAAGAATTAACAACAATGGAGTTTTAGAGGGAGAATTATGAGGATAAACACGGAAGGAGGAGAGAGGTGACGAGGGAACTTACCGGGTGAAGAATATTAAAGCAAGGGAGCTGGAAATAGGAGTTGGGAGCTTCAACAATGGAGTTTTTCATAATTTAGAAGGAGAAAATGAAGTTGAGACTTTAAATAGCTGCCATGGGTCCTTCATCACGATCGCGATAGGACCCCCGCATTCGCGGAGAACAGCTGGCCCAACCATTATGATCGCGATGGTCGAGGCCGCATTTGCGAAGAGGAAGCCAAGACGGGTCCCAGCCGGCTACATCACAAACATGAAGGACACCCTTCGCGAATGCGATGGTCAAGAAACCAGACCATTACGAACGCGATGGGATCCTCGCGATCACGAAGAGCAAAAGGGTCTGCAACTTAATGCAGCAACCAGCAATTTCCCCAAGTCCAAAAATATTTCGACGGACCCTCGGGATTTATCCGAAACCCCGTGAACATAAACCTACCATGCTACCCTACCACAAACAGTATTGAAGACTCAATGGAATCGACAAAACTCCTAACGGAGATCGTTTTAATAAAAAGTGGGCCCCATGCCCAAAACTAACTCAAAACTCAAAACCCAAAAATAAGTTTGGAAGCCTCGGGACCCGAACCAAAGGTCCCCCTAGCCTAAAGTCAATATTCTGAAGCTAACAGTGTTGATAGAATTTCCATCTGAGGTCGTCTTCTCTGAATGTTGACCAAAATCAATCCTACCAGCCAAACTGACTTCAAAACACACAAGGCCACACAAAACCAAACCGAAAGCACTCAGACCCAGAACAATGGTCCCACTAGACCTAAATCCCCATTTTGGAGCCAACAGAACTATCAGAATTCGATTCTAAGTATGTTAACCAAGAAATTTGACCGAAGTCAAAGATTTACCAACTTTGAGAGCTAAAACAGGGAAATGGTCATAACGACCTAACAAACAGCTCGGGCACCAAACCGTCGGTCCTGGTAAGTCATAAATGACCTGTAGCCACTGAGGAAAAGCTCAAAATGCAGAACAGGGATGAAAAGCAGAAAATGACCTGGAGAGTCATTACAGTAGTATTCATTTTAGTTGGTAGTATCACCCTTGTGGTCCTGTGTGGCCTTATTTTGACTCTGAAACATACATGGTGGGTTATTCGGGAATGTCTGGGAGTCTCGGATATTGATACCATTATTATAGAGTTGGTTATGCTTGTTGTAAAGCTATTGGAACCTGTACAGGGCCGATAGGTTGATTGTGAGCCGTTGGGCTACTGCCTATGTTTGAGCATGCCATTATCCTGCATATAAAAGGTTTTTCACATGTTTTACTATGGTTTTGGGTTCTGGCCTATTATTGATGATTTTCTAAACTTTGCATGACCTTATGGGTTTGTTTTCGATAAAAATAGTTAATAAAGGTTGGGACTGTTTTCATGGATCTTTTTGGGGTAAAAAGGAATTAAAAGGATGATTTTATCACTGTTTTCATACTTATACTAGACTCAGATAGGCCATAGTTCTACAATTGATTTCCTACTGATTTAAAATAATACTAGACTTATCGGATCAAGCAGTAGATTGGTTTTACTAATGTTTTAGACCCGGTTATGTCCGGGCACCCTTATCACGATTTTGAGACTTGATTCCCTGATTTAGACCCGGGTAAAACCCTGGGCGTGCATTTTGGAGGTCTAGTGACTTATTTGGATCCAGCTACACTCTGGACGGTTATCTTGAGATTATGAGATTTAGTATGTGGTCTACGAGTAGACCTTCATGGACCTTGCCGATCCAGACCAGGGGCTACGTGTTGTGAGTGCTGGAGGAGGGGTGTGCGGTGGAGTTGAGGTACTCAGGGGAATCCCTTCCATAGATCCTGCCTATATTGGGCCTTTTAGGTACCCGAGAGGGTAACATACGGCACTACTATCACTTGGTTTCAGTATATCATCTCATATCATGCATATTGTGTTCGGATCCACCCTTGTTTGTTGTTTGCTTAGTGTATGCTCTTGTAGTATGGGATGCCGGAGGGTTTGTTTTCATACACCCGTGGGACTATAGGTAGACTTTTATTTATTATTATTCTATCGCGATATTGATCCTGATTATGGTGTTACTGGCATTACTTGGTTTTAGTCTTGTTTTCAAGTGTGTTATCATTATTTTCCTTTCCTCCTTCCCTTTTACTTGAGGTTACCGATATACTACCTTCTCCTTAATTCTCTTTATATATTGTTATTGCATGGACCCCAGGTGCGTTTCTTCTTCCTTCACCTGTGTTCTGTGATGTATAGTTCTATTAGATGGCCTAGCATGATTGTTTTCTCCTTGTGTTCCTTTTGTGCTAGTTTCCACATGCTTGTTCGTTGTCTCTGTGACTACTTGATTCTTTTCTGCTACATTCTTGTTTTTATATCTTATATACGCCCAGTCAGCCTATGATATCTACTGGGTACCCGTTGCTTTGCAATTGGTGCTCATACTATACTTCTGCATCTTTCGGTGCAAATCCGAGAGTAAGTTCTCACCGCTGACCGTGCTGCCTTGTGCGAGGTGTTTTTGGACTATCTGAGACTGAGGGTGAGCTCTTGGCGACCGGAGCTTAGATTTAGTTCATCATTTGTGTCATGTACTCTTTTTTCTATTCGGAGACATTGTATATATTGTTTTGGACCCTTTTGTACTCTGTTGATGTAGTTCGACTCTTATACTATGATACCAGATTTTGGGTTGGTTTTAGTGCCTGTATATACATTCCTGTTTTTCCTTTTCTTATCCTTATATCCTTTATTTATGCTTATTTTATGTTTTCTTCCACTTGCTGGTTAGATAGTAGCCCGTTACTAACCGTTCTGGGCTATGAGGGTTGGTTCACCTACTGGGGGATTGTAGGTGTCATCATGACCAAGAAATTGGGTCGTGACACTCCTGATCAAATGTATTATGTACAACACCTCCGACTTGAGAAAAATCTAGTGAATTGTTGTATGCAGAAAATCCAAAAGGTTGAGATAATGGAGTAACCATATCTATGGATGTTGTTGCATCATAATATGGGCTATGCATATTCATAACTGGATAATAAGGACTTTGATTACCGTAATTAGCCTCTTGTTGTTGTTGATCCAAACCAACTTCATTCTCATCAACTAGTTGGTGACCGCCACCTCTTTGATCATGTCGATTAGCACCACGCTGACATTCTCTAATCTAGTAGCTCAATATCGAGGTCGAATTGACACTTTTGGTGGGTCTTTTTATTCTTCCGATAAAATATAATCCGGATCAAAACTCAATCTCGATCCCTGAGCAACATCATTTAAAACACTCATAGAATAGTCAACAAGCTCACCCATGCTTTGTCTAATCGGACTCGTTATTGTGAGATTTTGCTGAATATTGTAAGCATGTTAGTGCGTATAATGTAGTCCACGAGCCTATAATATATTATTAAAAAATAACTATATAAATTAACGTGTGAAATGTGTAAAATATATATGTAAAATACAGTAAAATTTATATTAAAAATTTAATAAACATATCATTGCCTCATTCCTCCCACCAACATGTTGATAACTTTTTGCCACATTATTATTTGAATTTTCTATTAAATCACGCGAGTGAGTTCTGTAGCATTTAAACTATGCAGCATTCGATTGTGGCACTTCATAAATAAATGGAGCCTCAATTATCATATTTCAATGATCATTTTATATTTGAACCGTGTTTTGAAGATGCAATTGCCTCTCTGGTGTCATGGCAAATCGTTTATCCAATGTAAAATGCTCTGATTCAAAAGTGATAACCGGCTCAGGAACACTTTGTACCATACTAAATTATCTCAAAACTCGGTCAATCATGTGCCACTCATAGTACATCTCACAAATGAGTGAAACTTTTGCCTTCCACACAATAAGTTCACGTCGATATCATTCGGGAAGTTAAAAAATAACATTGTTTGTATAGGCTTTCACACAAACTAAACAAACAAAATAAAATTACAGTTTACCTATCTACATCAAGTGCAATGTACGTATACTATATTTATTTATTTAATAATACCTGAGCATCACTAAAATCGTCCAAAATATCCCTACATATGACAAGCACTTTATGCGCTTCACTATTCTAATTCTCACAGCGTGTCCACTTCTGTGCAAGTTCCATATATGGCACATTTAAAATTGAATTGTATTATGATTGCATTGGCATAAGCCATTCCCAAGCCCAAACCTAAATCAATATATTATAATTTTAAGGGAAATGACTCAAAACACACATAAACTATGGTCGAAATTGTTGTTACACACTCTAACTTCGCGAAGGTCCTATGACCCCCCCCCGGACTATTTTATAGTGTAATTTTGAAGGTATTATCAGCTTAGCTGGATCACTAAATCACTCAAACTAAAGTGAGTATTTACACACACTATCAAAAAGAGGGGTCAGTTATCATTAATGTTAATTTATCTTTCATTAATCCTAGAATTTTCTTAAAACTCTCTAACTTTATCTTCATGATTATTGATCAACTAACACAAATCATTTCAATTGCATGTGACTTTTACTTTCAATCTACTATTTTGAAGTTGTTGCTTATACATGTGTTCACTTGAACGTCCAACTATGCCGATAATACTCTCAATATTACACTATAAAATAGTTTTGGGGGGTCATAGGACCCCCACAAAGTTAGAATGTGTAACAGCAATTTCGATCATAGTTTAGGTGTGTTTTGAACCATTTTCCCTAATTTTAAAAGAGCACATATATCTATATCTTTCAAATATTTAACGATTTTTATACTCTTTAAAAATATGTTATTTCTGTGAAAGTATATTTTAAAAGTATGCATACTTGTAAGAGTGAAACAAATCCCCATAAATCATGGACAATGATCATCGAAGTCCGACATAAGCAATTGTACAAGTATCCCAAAGTGGCTGCTCCCCAAGCCTGTCATCCCATGACACCAAGATCACGCATATCAAATAGATAATATAAGCTTATCTTGCTATCAGAATTATCGAGGAAAATGCAACCACCACACAATCATAATAAGTACAATCTCACTCTTTGTTGCACCACCTCATCTTTAATCGCGTATGTGGTTGGATTCAAAACTTTCACATAGTTAACTAATGCATTAACACTTAACAAGCTACTTTTAAGATAATTTTGTGTAACTGCCAAACCAGTTAGATTTTTTAACAACTGCATCCACTGAATACTACGGTACGATCTAGCACCATCCTGAACTAGGGCCTCCCCATAAACAGTAAAGCCGAATAATACCTTCACATCCTACAATGTGATGGTACATTCACCCGTAGGCATGTGAAACGTATGCGTTTCTGGACGCCAACGCTCAACAAGTGCAGTAATAATCCCGAAATTGAACTTGATATAGCAGACCTTCAATACCCCTCTAAACCCGCACAAATCAAAGTAATTAAGAAAGCGGAGATGTAAAGAAGACTGATTCGTGATATGATTTCAAAATTTGTTGTCAGAACGATGAATTTTTAAATACCATGTCTGTCCAATCAATTGGTCATCCCAAATAGATTGAGAACGATGATCTCCTTGAAGTGTTAACACATCATATACTTTTGGACCAGGATGTATATTTTCGAATGAAGAATTCATATCTAACAAGAAAATAATTAATTTAAATATATTAATAATTTGTTAAAAGTTACAGAACCCTAAATTCATATACTTTTAAAAAATTGAGTTTGTCCGTTTATGAGAGAATTCAATATTTTTTAAAAATAAAAAATTTAGAGGTCGTCCGTTTATGGGCGAACCCTAATTTTTTTTAAAAAAAAAAAGTTCGTCCGTTGATGGGAAAACCTAATTTTTTTAAAAAAAAATAGGATCCTCCATAAATGAGTTTTTCATGTCTACCACGACCCTAAAAGAAAACCCATGTCATATTTAGTGAACATTAATAATAAAAAAGTTTGGGAACAAATTGCACAAAAAAATACTACATAAAGGAAGAGAATTGTGGTGTCTATGATTGAGAATACTTTAAAAAAGGTGATATATATCCTTGTCAATAAAAAAAAAATAACAAGAGGAATGAGCCATTTGAAATACCTTAATACTTGAATGGAGTAGATGAACAGAAGAAAAATATACGAAACTTCTTTAAACAAAATAATTGAGAAAGCAGATATTAATCTCTTGATTTAAAGAAGAAAAATATGGAGAAGAGATGAAAAAAGTTTGAAGAGTGTGGATGAAAAGTTTTGAATTCTTATAAGATTGGTGTTATAGTGATTGCAATATATAGACTTCTTATCATGTAAAACAATCACTTTTTTAGTTTTATTTTTTTTAATTATAAATATAAATATAAATTTTTATATGTAGATGGTTTAAAATACGTCGTATTTATAAATTATAACAATAAATATTAAATTATTGTGTGAAAAAAAGTTGAAAATAAATAAATTAAAGCTTATAAATTATACCTAAAAACAATTGCTCGATAGTTAGGTACGACATCTCCAACTCTAAGATTGTGAGTTAAAAAAATATAGAAAACAAAATATTGTTACAAAAGTCAGAAGTTGCAATAAACTCAAATGAACAACAAACATTTACTTAGATGAACAACAAAGAGTTACTACATAAGTGTCACGACCCAATTTCTCGGTTATGATGGCACCTACAACCCCCCGTAGGTGAACCAACCCCCGTAGCCCAGAACAGTTAGCAATGGGCTACTATCTAATAAATAAGGGAACAAGACGAATAAAATAGATAACATGGATATCAATATATACATATGCGGAAACTAAACCAAACCCCAAGACCTGGTATCATAGTACAGAGCCAAACTACATACATGGAGTGCCAATAAACCAAAACTATATATACAGATGTCTCTGAATGGTAATAGAGTACATTAAGCAAAAGATAAACTAAAGCTAAGCTCCGATCGCCAAGAGCTCACCCTCAGCCTGAAGTAGTCTTCAACAGATCTCCAAGCACGAGTCACAACGGTCTAACAGCGATGGCCCACGCTAGGATCTGCACCCAAAAGATGCAGGGGGAAGGGGTGAGCACCAAATGCGAAGCATAAGGTACCCAGTAGGTATCATAGGCCGACTGGGCACATATAAGATAAAAGAGCAGCAAAAGACAGAATAGAAGCAATCAATCACAGAAATCAACGAAAGGTACACAGGAACTAGCCCAGAGGGAAATCAACAGAACCACATGTGAGGCTAGTAAGCAGAATATACACACCATAGGCACAGGTGAAAGTAAGAAACAACGCACCTGGGGTCCTTGCAACAACAGTGTATACAAAATAAGTTTATGAAATGGACGGTATACCGGTAACCTCAAGTGTAAGAAGAAGAGAGGAAGAGTAATAATAGGCATGCTCAGAGACATGAATCAAACTCAACTTATCATACCAATCTCACACCCAGCAACTAGCAGTCTAGCAGTAACCTATTTCATAATTAACCGTAACAGGGAATAATTCTACAAGTAAATAGAAAGAGTCTACCTACAGTCCCTCGGTCGCCCATACAACCGAGGAACAAAAACAAGTGAAAACAAACCCTCCGGCATCCCATACTACCGGAGCGTACAATCAGCAAACAACAAACAAGGGTGGAACCTCGAACCATGAATGATATGATGCATGAAGATCCCAAGTGCCATGGTATCTCTGTATGTACCTCCTCCGGCGCCGATCCGGCCCAGCAGGTAGGTTCCATGGAAGGACTCTGCCCGTATACCTCTACTCCACCGTATACCCCTCCTCCGGCACACGCAGCCCGTAGCCCATGGCCCGGATGGCAAGGTCCATGGAGGTCCCAGACCCCATACTAAAACTCAGTATCAGAACCTGTATCAAGATAGAGACCCAGTCTCGAATATGCATGCCCAGACCCTGTCCAGGACTAAAAATAGTAGGAAAATACCTCAAAAACCCCTCCAAGGGTGCGCGGGCGTAACCGGGTCTAAACAGTAAAAAGTCATCTTAGGTGCTCGGTCCGACCGAGACTAAAAATCATCTCAAGTAGCAAGAAAACTCAACTAGTACTCCGGCCCTGCCGAGTCTAGCGATAATCGTAAAACTGATGATTTTAAACATAATTTTACTTTCTTGCCCAAAAATCTCCACAAGTGAAATCAACCATTTCCAAATCATTTCCATCAAAAACGGACCCCCCGGGCCATGCAAGGTTTAGAAAACAGTGCCAGTAGGCCCGAAGCCAAAACCACAGTAAAACATGGATAAAACCTCTTTATATGCATGGAAATGGTATGATCACACACAATAGCTGCCCCACAGCACACAATCAACCTATCGACCCTGCACAGGCCCACAGCTACTCAGCAAGCATAACCAGCCTAGAAGGATAATTCTATGCCCGGGACTCGCGGACATTCCCAAAATCCCACCTTCTATGTTCCAGAGTCAACAAGGCCTCACAGGACCACAAGGGTAAATAAAATATAACAACAAATACTACAAGCAACGGAGGAACAAAAGTAGGCGGACATGAATAACGCGGTCGAGGTCTGTGGTACCAACCTAATAAACCAACCCAAGGATGTCCATTAATACAATTTTATTCTATATATGCGGAGTCTAGGGAAAATAAACCGTAACCTACCTGTCGTCCGACGACAAGCTGCTAGAACAACGATGTCCAAGCTCGAATCACTCCGAGAAAATCCAAAACTAAATCAAACTCGAATTCGGGCTTTTGAATAATTTAACGTAGATAATTGATTTTCTTTCGATGACCGAATATTGCATCAAAATAATTTTCCCTCAGCAACACTCGTTAGCGCACATAGAATCAATCATGCACACAATATGATGAGTGAAAGTTTATGTTGAAGAACGTGATCAGTATGTTGACAGCAAATTACATTTGCAAATTGTTCAATTGCTTAAATGAGTGGGCAGCATGCTTTGTTGAAATTAATTAAAGTGGGTGGGACATTTGGCATGGCAGGCCACGTATGGACTATGGTGTCCACTCCCTCCACTTCCACGTGGAGGTAGAGGTGGCACCAAGATAATTTTTATCCCGTTAAATAAATATTCGGGTATTGTATAAATTCGTGGTAAAATAATATAATATTTTAAATATACCATAATTCATAGAAAATCATTTCCAATAAAACCTACTAGATTATAATAATAACTTTCAACATAGCTAAATTTACTATCTCCGTTAAAATATTATGGAGTACAAAAACTTTATAAAATAAATACATATACACTTATATCGTATCAAATGTATTTTTCATAAACCTTTATAGTAATATAATTTTTACCAAATTCAACTTTTAAATAACGTATTTTCAAATACACGCACGAGGCCAATAAAATTCTTAAGTTCAGGCTCGTAATTCGCCAACGCACGATTTTGATACTCAAGAATTCTCTCGGGATCCTCCCTTATGTTTTATCACTGTTTCGAAACTGAAATGGCGTTTTAAAACGTGAAGTCGAGGCTTAAATCGAGTTTAACCCGACCCGGTTCGCGACCCGGTTCGCAACCCGTTTTCTGCCAGACAGTCCGCGGTAAAACAGTCATAACTCTTTACTCCGAGATCAGTTGGACGTGAGGTTTTGTGCGTTGGAAACTAGACTCGTAAACCTTCGATTTGGTATTTCGGGGGACTTCTAACTCTTTATATACTGGGAGAAAAGCCCTGACACATTTGACCCAAAGTTCTGAAAATTTGTTAAAGGTCTTACGATATCTTTTTTCGATTTGCTTGACTTCAAAACTCAAACGAGGAAATGACCGGAAGGGTCATTATACTTGATATGAAGGGTTACATATCTTCAAATAAAATATGATTTTAAAAGTTAATATAGATTGATAAATAGAATATTAAGTTATTTAAAACGATATTTTAGTAATTTAACTTTTGTTTTAAGATTTTCCACTTTTAATATACTGGAATTCAAGGGCTTTTTTCTTATCATCAGCATACCAGGGTTTTTGTTCCGCGAATATGCACCCATGTCATGAAAAAATCTAGTTTCTCTTATACTTTAATCATCGCACTATTTTATTAATTTATCCAAAGCATAAGGAGTTCAAAAATAAAATTTCACTAAAAATGAAGTTAAAATCGAACTTAAAGCTTAAGGAGTTCAAATATAAAATTTTATTGAAAATGAAGTTAAAATCGAGCTTGAATTCATCCATTTATCAAACTTTGTCCCTGCCAGAAAAATTCTAAATTTTTAAGTTTGAAATTCAAGATTTGAAGGTGAAACCATGAAATAATAATTGGAAAATGTATAAAAGTAGCATAAGAAGTTTACCTAATGAAGAATTCTCAAAAATCCCCGTTGAAACTGCCTAAAATTGAGTCCCAAGCTCCAAAAATGAGGTAGGAAAGAAAATAGAATAAAAAGAAAAAGACCACTAGTTTAACACCAAAGATCTCGCACCGGCGAAAAAAGGGTCGCAGTTGCGACGTCGCACGTGCGACAACACTTCTGTAGGCGCGAAAGTTACTTGCCATGCCTACCCCCATAGGCGCGGCTCGATGATCGCAGGGTCGAGTCTGCTGTTATGGACAAAGTCCCACAGGAGCGAGCAACTCCAAATGAGTTGGCTTCGCTGAAGTGAGCTTCCTCGCTGCTGTGGCTCCGCATGTGCGATGGAAAGCCCGTAGGAGTGGCTATGACTCAGCTTAGCTAAGTCTACAAATACAAACCAGATATGTTACTAGACCAAAGTCGACATTCTGGACTCAATGAAATCGTCAGATTCACCAATGGAGGTCATTATCAATGAATGTTGATCAAAGTCAACTCTAGGCAAAAACTTCTAATGTTTCAACCAACGACTCAAAATGTATCTAAATGCCTCGGGACCCGAATCAACAATGTTACTAGCCCAAAATGGCATTTTGGAGCTAACAGAACTTATGAAATTCTCATACGATGCTTGAAACTCCACATGTTGACCAAAGTCAATCATATCAACTTTAAAACCTTCTAAAATGAAAAACTCGCATAAAATCCAACCAAACACCTCAGGACCCGTTCCACCCACTCCTGCAGATCGTACATGCCATAAAGCAACTATGAAAAAGAATAAAATAATCAAATTACAAAAAAATCCAAAAATCACACGTGAGTTGTTACAAAAACTTATATTTTCATAAATAAAAAGCAACACTTTTCTCATATAAATAAGTGTCTCTTCTAGAATTTTGTACTGCATAGTCAATTAGTCATACTTAGTAGTCACACCACTTTAATTATAATTGCATACATCCAATTCAAAAAAAAGAAGGAAAATATTGAATCGAGGTAGATTTTGAAGATTGACAAAGTTGTGGAACACATGTAGGGAACATGTATCTGTGACTTGTTTTACTCAAGCAGAATCCAAGTAGGATCAGGAGAAGGCAGATGACACAGACATCGGAGCAAATGCGTATGGAGAAAACGTGTTTATGAGGAGAGTACAGCTTGCACAAAGTTTCCTTTCATAAGGAGGAATCTCACAAGGAAAGAAATCAAGAAGATTGACTTGGCAAGTCCTACAAGGATAAGGATTCCCAAATATGGAAGGAAATCAACCAAAACAAGGAGAGGACTCTCAGCATAAATACAATAGAAGTTTTACAAAAACTTTACGCACTTACAAAGAGAGCTACAAGCAGAACACAATCAAATTGAGAGAGTTCATATTTGAGAGAGTTCTGAGTGAAGATCCAAGTGCAGCCAATACAAGAACCAGATTGAAGAACGTGTTCCTTAAGTATATGCTTTACAGTTCTTGAGTCAAGTTAATTGTATTGTTTTTCATTGAGTTGTAATCATTCATTCTTAGTGTCAGTGAGTTATAAACTAGCTTAGGAATTAGTCTTCAAGTTGGGATAACTCGAAGACTTGGGCACATAGACCTGATGAGGTTTGTGTAGAGTTTATAATTCCTTAGGTTAAAGAGTTTGTAATCTGTTATTGAGGCTCATTGATTTAGTGAAATTGGGTTAAATACTACAGAGGTGTAGGTCGTGGTTGTTTCCCTTTGTGAGTAGGGGTTTTTCCATGTAAACATTGTATGTTCTCCTTTTACTGCTTTACATTCTAGTATTCGACAATGAAACAGATTGCTTAAACCTGTTCCTTAGGCAAATTAGGGGGTCAACATTCTAACAATTGGTATCAGAGCAGGTTATCTTAACAAGAGTATAATAACTCAAGATAAGATCACTATGAATTTTGCACCTCCTCTTGGACACGGCGAAGGACAACACATCAACAGACCACCTCTCTTCAATGGTCAATACTACTCGTGGTGAAAGGAAATGATGGAAGATTTTCTTCAGGCAGAAGATTATGAGCTATGGACCAAAGTCACTAATGGTCCAAAAATTCCTATGATTAAGTATGATGAAGACAAGGACATTCCCAAACAAAAAGATCAATACACTGAGGCTGACCACAAGATGTTAGGGAAGAATTCCAAAGCCAAGTGCATCCTTGTATGTGGACTTGGACCAAATGAATAAAATCGAATCTCCAGCTGCACCACAGCGAAACATATTTGGGACACACTGGTTAATGCTCATGAAGGCACTACTCAAGTGAGGAAATTCAGAATTGCTAAACTATCCACTGAGTATGAGTCTTTCAAAATGAAGAATGGTGAAACTCTTCAAGAGATGATCACTAGGTTCACTACTATTGTGAACGAATTGGTTTCTTTGGGAAAAATATATACTACTGAGGAACAGGTTGACAAGGTAATGAGGACTCTTCCCAAGCCATGGGAAATCAAGGTCACTACTATCATAGAGGCTAAAGATCTGACAAACATGTCTCTAGATGAACTGGTAGGTAATCTAAAGACCTATGAATGGAACATTGAGAGTACTAAAAGAGGTAAAGAAAGCAGAGATAAGACTCTTGCTTTCAAGGCTACAGAAAGTGATGAATCTGAGTTGGATGATGATGACATTGCCTTGATAAGTAGGAACTTCAAAAAGTTCTTCAAAAAAATAGGAAATTTTGAAAAGAGAAAACCATCACCAAGCAAAGAAAGGAATGTAGACAAGGGACAAAATGGTGGTTGCTTCAAGTGTGGAAAAACTGACCATCAAGTCAAAGATTGCCCTATGTGGGAAATTGAATGGAAGAAAGAGAGATTTAAAAGAGAAAGAAAAGAGCAAGCCAGCAGAAAGAAGAAGAAGGATGCTGGTAAAGCTATGTATGTTGCCTAGGGACCGGTTCAGACCACGCAGGAGATGAGGACACAAAAGATGTTGCCCTAATGGCCATGGAGGACAATAAATCAGACTCTGAGTCTGACACTAAAGAACCTGAGGTAAATCTCCTTGATCTCAAGGACAAGCTAAAACTCTTCTCTAAGAAAAAATTGTCATCTCTAATGATGACCTTTATTGATAATTTTTAAGAATTGAGTGAGAACAGAGATCAATTGCTGGCCTCCTTGACCAGTTTAAAATTTGAGTACATTGACCTTGAAAAGATCAACTCTGATCTAAAAGGGAAAAATCAATCTCTCAAGGAACAGGTCCAGCAACTTGAAACTGGCACTCTCTCTCTCAAGTCTGAAATTTTGAAACAAACGGTTATTAAACAGGGGAAGGGATACAAGAGTGATAACCAAATCAGGTGTGAACAAGATCTTAAGAGATTCAAATATGAACTATATGTAGAAAGGGAAAATTCTATAAGAATAAGTCTTGAATTAGCCAGAACCAAATATGAGCTCCAAAGAGCAAATAAATGGACTCAATCTTCAATGATTGTCACTCAGCTGGGTAATAAAACTTATAGCACTAAAACTGAAATAGGCTTTGATAAAGAATTTTCTGAAGGAAACTCTAATCTTTGTACTTACTGTGGTAAGATTGATCACTTAAGGGAAGCTTGTCCAATTGCTAAAGCTCAACATGAAAAAAATCTCAAAGCTGCTTTTAAAGGCAAGAATAGGCATGTTAACAGAAAAGTTCCTCACTTAAGGAACATGTCTGCAAACTTGAAATAGCCTGTCAAGAGTTTGCCAAAATGGACCAATAAAGATCTAATTCATCCTTTTAATCAAAGGAAAGGACCCAAGCTAGTCTGGGTTCCTAAAACTAACCTCTAATCTCTTTTGCAGGAAAAGGTGAGAGGAAACAAGCAACATTGGTATACAGATAGTGCTTGATCAAGACATATGACAGGAGATAAAGAAAAATTTCTCTCACTAGCAGAAGGGAAAGGAGGAAATGTGGCCTTTGGAGGAGGAAAGAAAGGTAAGATCACCGGAGTTGGTAAAATAGGTAAGTCTGAAGAGCACTCAATTGAAAAGGTATACCATGTTGAAGGACTGAACCACAATCTACTCAGCATCTCACAACTCTGTGATAAAGGAAACAAGGTAAACTTCTATTCTACAGGTGTGGAAGTGATAGACCTAAGAACTGGGGAAACTGTCTTGACTGGACAAAGATATAAGCATGTTCACACAACTGATATCTCAAAGGTCGCTGCTGAGGATCTGGTTTATCTCAGTGTGATGGAAAGAACCTCTGTTATGGCACAAAATATTGGGGCATGCTAGTCATGTTAAACTGAACAAATTGATCTCCAAGGACTTGGTAATAGGAGTACCTAAAACTAAGTTCAAGAAAGATAAAGTTTGTACTGCATGTGCTCAAGGTAAATAGGTAAGATCTTCTTTCAAAACTAAGCAGGTGATAAGTTCGACCAGATCCTTGGAACTGGTCCATATGGATCTTTGTGGCCCCATGAGAGTAAGAAGGAGAGGTGGCAAAACGTATGTGTTTGTACTAGTTGATGACTACACAAGGTACTCTTGGACAGTTTTTCTTGCTTCTAAAGAAGATGCATTTGAGGCATTCTGCACTTTAGTAAGAAAACTGGAAAAGAAACTTGACAAGCAACTAGTTACAATTAGATCAGACCATGAAACTGAGTTTGAAAATGCAAGATTTGCTGACTACTGTTCCACCCATGGTATTGATCACAACTTCTCTACTCCTAGAACTCCTCAACAAAATGGGGTAGTTGAAAGAAAGAATAGGACTCTACAGGAGATGGCCAGAACTATGATGATAGCTAGTAATATGACTAGCCAATTCTGGGCTGAAGCTATTAACACTGCTTGCTATATACTCAATAGATGCATGTCCAGGCCTCTCCTAGACAAAACTCCCTAGGAATTACTCAAAGGCAGAAAACCTAACATCTCTCATTTGAGAGCTTTTGGATGCAAATGCTTTATCCACAATAATAGAAAGAATTTGTTAGGAAAATTTAATGCCAGAAGTGATGAGGGAATTTTTCTAGGATACTCTTCACATAGTAAAGCTTATAGGGTGCTAAATAAAAGAACTAATTGTGTAGAAGAAAATGTGCATGTAGTATTTGATTAAAGCAATGTTATGGCTAACCAAAGTGTGCAGGAAATTGATGAACTGTCACAGACCTCTAAACCAGTTATGCAGGAACAAGTTAGAGGAACAGGTTCAACTGAAGCTAAAACTGACAGACACAACAAAGATGATGAAGTTCTTGTGGCTGACCAAAATGATGAAACCATAAGTCAGCAGGATAAAGATGAAGATCAAGCTAAGGAGGCACATGAGCTAATACTCAAAGGGTATAAATATCAAGGCTCACATCTAATAGACAACATACTTACTGATCTGAGGACTGGCATAACAACCAGATCCGGACTGGAGAATCTCTGTGCCTTTGAATCCTTCTTGTCCATGATAGAGCCCAAGAAAATCAATGAAGCCTTGCTAGATGCTGATTGGATCATTGTTATGGAAGAAGAGCTCAATCAGTTCAAAAGGAACAAAGTTTGGCACTTTCTACCAAAGCCAAAGGATAGAACCATCATAGGTACCAAGTGGGTGTTCAGGAACAAGTTGGATAAAAATGGAACAGTCATAAGGAACAAGGCCAGACTTGTGGTCCAGGGATATAATTAGGAAGAAGGAATAGACTATGATGAGACCTTTGTACCAGTAGCCATATTGGAGGCAATCAAACTCCTCATTGCGTTTGTAGCCTGCATGGAATTCACTCTCTACCAGATGGATGTGAAAAGTGCCTTTCTTAATGGGGTGTTGAAGGAAATGGTGTTTGTCAAACAACCTCCAGGCTTTGAAGACTCTGACTATCCTTATCATGTTTACAAGATTGATAGAGCCCTCTATGGACTCAAACAGGCTCCAAGAGCATGGTATGAAAGGGTGTCAAAGTTTCTTCTTGATCATGACTACATAAGAGGTAAGATTGACAACACCCTATTCCTCAAGAACAAAGGGAGAGATTTGTTGGTGGTGCAGGTATATGTTGATGACATCATATTTAGAGGTACTAGCAAGGCCCTCACAAAGGAGTTTGATGCCCTGATAAGCAAAGAATTTGAAATGAGCATGATGGGAGAGCTCAACTTTTTCTTGGGGCTTCAGATAAAACAAACCCCTTCAGGAACAATGATTCATCAGTAGAAATATGCCAAGGAGCTTCTCAAAAGGTTCAATATGGAAGATGCAAAGGATATAGACACTCCAATAGCTACAGCAACAAAGTTAGTTCTGGAAGGAATAAGTCCAGCAGTGGAGCAGAAGCTGTACAAAGGAATGATTGGATCTCTCCTATATCTTACAACCAGCAGACCTGATATTGTCTTCAGTGTAGGCATTTGTGCAAGATTCCAGGCTAATCCCAAGGAACCCCACTTTAAAGCTATCAAAAGGATCCTCAGATACTTAAAGGGCACTACTGACTTGGGACTGTGGTATCCCAAAGGTAGCAACTTTGAACTTGTAGGATATGCTGATGCAGACTATGCAGGTTACTTGGTGGACAGAAAGAGCACTACAGGAATGGCACACTTCTTGGGATCATGTCTGATCTCATGGGCAACTAAGAAGCAAAACTCTGTGGCCTTGTCTACTGCTGAAGCTGAATATGTGGCTGCTGCCTCATGTTGTGCACAATTACTATGGATCAAGCAACATCTTAAGGACTTTGGGCTGAACATTGATTGTGTGCCTATCTTTTGTGACAATACAATTGCTATTAACATTGCCAAAAATCCAGTTCAGTACAAAAGGACCAAGCACATTGACATAAGACACCACTTCCTGAGGGATAATGTGGAAAAAGGATTGATCTCCATGCACTTCTGTGCCACAGAAAAGTAGATTACTGACATATTCACAAAGGCTCTGGCAAGGGATCACTTTGAAAGGAACAGGTTGGAACTGGGGATGATTAAGATCACATAAGTACCCCAAGTGATTGGCTAATGAACATTGTACATATTGCATTTTATTTTTAAATTCTTATGCTTAGTCTTGTACATTTAATTGTATGTCCCTTTGCCACTTTTAAGGGTTCAAGTTACTTAAGCACTATAACTTGGTATTTGCATGTGCAACAGGAAATCAGGACATCAGAGTGGGACAAGAACTCAATGCAAAATTAAAAACCAAGGTATGTGCACTATGCTTAATAAAATTGATTGCTCAAATTATGCATGTGTACCTGTCCCTCTCACCTGAACCACCAAGAAAATCATTAATCCTAAAAGCCTAAAACCGCCACTCTCCAAAAAGGAAAAGTGATCCAATCAAATCAGGTCACTTTTGACGTGATTGGACAGTTGTCAATCAAAGATCTCCTCCCTAGAATAGGACTCTTCCACTTAAAGGACTCTAATAAATGTCAAATGGCTAATTGCCCTATTTAAAGTCCTTTTTGAACTCATTCTCCTCATTCACTCCAAATCTCTTCTTCTCCAATAGTTTCTTCTTCGAAACCAAAACCTATTTTCTCTCTTTTTCTTCATCCCAACAATGAACCATCAATCACCCTCCTCTCCCAAATCACCAGAAATAACCACTAGTTCCTCCATATCACCTACTTATGCCATTGTTCCCTTTAAGGAACAGGTCACTATAGTCCTCCTCCCTCCTGTTATTCTTGTTGATTCTCAGGAAATGGCTCATATAGAGAAATTTGCAGAAGTTCTGGGTGATGATTTGATTGGTGATGACTGTAATGCAATGGTAGTATATGAAGAACATGATGAAGCTTTGGAAATCATTAGTGCTAGTCGAGAGGGGGAATTTGAGGATGATGATGTGGTGAGAGATGAGAAAGTTCAGGAGGATGCACATTGTGAGGGGGGAAACTCAGGGAAACCAACAGCTGAACCCAGTTCACCTGTTGGAGAAAAGAAGGATGCATCTGCTGAGGGGAAAGCTAAGGGTGAGAGGTCCGGAGCAAAGGAACAGGTTCAACATACCTAGTCAGCACCTAATCCTGAGAATGATGAAAACACACCGATTGCCAACTTAGTTCCACAAAGGGTGAGGTCTAGTTTATGCAAGGCCTCAGGCAAAGCTGTTAGAATACCAGATGATGAACCTGAAGAAGCTCCTCCTGCTACTGTAGCTACGCCGGTCACTGTTCAAATGACAAGGGCCACCAAGAGAGGTTTAGAAGAAAGTATGGTTGCCTCAGCAGCCAAAAGACCTAGAGCCACTAGAAGTACTTCTTCCTCTTCCCCTGATCCAATAGATATCTTGGATGATGAAGTGGAGGCAGCTAAAAGGAGAAGGAAAGGAAAGGGTGTTGCTCCCTCAAAACCACCAAAGAAACAGGTCAGGAAACATGTTCCTTCCAGGGGTTCTGTCAAATCCAAGCTAGTGGATGAGCCCACTGATGGTGAAGAATATGATCATGGACTTCCATCCTCGGAGTCTCATGATCAAGATGATACTGATGATGCTGTTTCTCAGGAGGATATGGAGGCTGATCTCCCTGAACATGTGGAAGAAAAGGATGACACCATGGAACCTATTGATGAGTCCCCTGATGCTAGAACTGAAAGGCTGATCAATTTTGGAACAAGAACTGGGGTAAAGGGTAGGGGGTTGACTGGGTTTGGTGGAGCTGAGATGACTGAGTTGCTGGGCTTGGTAGAGGTACAGGGTTGGTCAAACATGTTCCTTCAGGGAAATTCCAGAAGAAAGATGGCAAGAGCTGAGACAATTCAGTTTTATGTGAATGCCTCTGGAACATCTTTCTCTATCTCCAGCACTGTAAGGGAAGAATCTTTCACTCTCACTCTTATGTTGTTAGCCCAGATCTTGGGGGTTCCCAATGTTGGCTGGTGTCACTATATGAAGATGAAATGGCCTCCGTTGGATGGGTTACCCTCTGCTGTGGATATTTCTAGGAGATTTGTTAATGACCCTACCTTGGAGTGGCATTGTAGGATAGATAAGGAGGCTATGATTCCTCTCCATCAGCTGTTATTTGATGTGGTTCACAAAATGGTGCTTCCCAGGGAACAAAAATGCACTGAGGCCAATTTCATGGACCTCACCTTGATGCAACTGTTGCTCTCCAGGATTCCCATAAACTTGCATGGACTTATATTCTATCACATGCATAGGATCTGCAAGCAGGATGGGACCAAACATGCCTTGGGGTATGAATTTTGGTTGGCAGAGGTATTTCAACACTTTGGTGTGCCTATTCAAGCTTGGCAAGATCAGACAACCAAAGATGTTATAAGGACTGTGAACCAGGCTGTTGTACCTGCTCCTCGTAAGGGGGCCAATGCACCCTTGCAGAGGCTAAGAGCAAGTCTGGCTGCCAAAGATGAAGAGATTGTTGCTCTGATGGCAACCCATGATGAAGAATTGGATGAGCTTCATGACTCATACGGGGTTGAGCACGCACTACTGATGGAAGAAAATACAAGGCTCAGGGCTGAGCTTGCACAAGCACATGCTTCCTTAGCAACTGAGCAAGCCACAAATTCATCAAGCCTAAAGGGACTCTATGAGCTGCTCAAGAAGGACCCCCCTCCTCCCACTGCCTAGTCTGCCCACTCTAGTCATCCCAACCTTTCCTTTTGTTCTCACATTTGCATGTTTTAAGCTTTTAATTTCTATTTCTAGTGTACATGCTTTGTGATTGATAATATGTTGAGTTTATGTTCTAATCTCATCTTGTCTCCTGTGCACTTGCAAATACATTGATATAGCTAATTAAGCTCTTACCTATTAAGTGTTTGCATAGGTGATAGCCCCAGTGGCCATGAGTATAGAATACTTGTGTGGTATTTATAACCCATTGGTCCGACCTATTCCTCTAATGTGTTCTTTTTGCAATTTGCCTTAAGTAAACTGACATGATACAAGTTGAATTTTGCATACAAGAAGCAAGGGTTTGTCATCATCAAAAAGGGGGAATTTGTTGGATCGAGGTAGATTTTGAAGATTGACAAAGTTGTGGAACACATGTAGGGAACATGTATCTGTGACTTGTTCCACTCAAGCAGAATCCAACTAGGATCAGGAGAAGGAAGATGACATGGAGATAGGAGCAAAGGCGTGTGGAGAAAACGTGTTTATGAGGAGAGTCCAGCTTGCACAAAGTTTTCTTTCATAAGGAGGAATCCCACAAGGAAAGAAATCAAGGGGATTGACTTGACAAGTACAACAAGGATAAGGATTCCAAAATATGGAAGGAAATCAACCAAAATAAGAATAGGACTCTCAGAATAAATACAAGAGAAGTTTTATAACAACTTTACGCACTTACAAAGAGAGCTACAAGCAGAACACAATCAAATTGAGAGAGTTCATATTTGAGAGAGTTCTGAGTGAAGATCCAAGTGCAGCCAATACAAGAAACCAGATTGAAGAATGTGTTCCTTAAGTCTATGCTTTACAGTTCTTAAGTCAAGTTAATTGTATTGTTTTTCATTGAGTTGTAATCATTCATTCTTAGTGCCAGTGACTGATAAACTGGCTTAGGAGTTAGTCTTCAAGTTGGGATAACTCGAAGACTTGGGCACATAGACCTGAGGAGGTTTGTGTAGAGTTTAAAAATTAGAGTTTATAATTCCTTAGGTTATAGAGTTTGTAATCTGTTGTTGAGGCTCATTGATTTAGTGAAATTGGATTAAATCCTACAGAGGTGTAGGTCATTGTTGTTTCCCTTTGTGAGCTGGGGGTTTTCCTCGTAAACATCGTATGTTCTCCTTTTACTGCTTTACGTTCTAGTATTCGACAAAGAAACAGATCGCTTAAACCTGTTCCTTAGGCAAATTAGGGGGTCAGCATTCTAACAGAAAACACATTAATGAAGCTTAGAGACTAATCAATATTTTTTTTGTTTTTTTTATCCCTGCTTATTTTCGTGTTAGGAATAGTGATATCATATATATTGTGTTGTATTAGAATCCTTAATATACGTACTTTGTAAGTTTTTTTATCATAATTTTAGTTTATTTTAATATATTAAATATTATAATTTTATCCAATATAAAATATTTTTTTTGAAAATATACTTAAATATTGAAGAAGGTAAAGGTCAATCAACATTTTAAGATATTTTCGTTGTTTTACGATTTGAGTTTAACATCATGCTTTTATAATAATACAATACGTTATATCTATACAGATAATACTAAACTAAATTCGTAAGACTAATTATTTCTATTTACCTGAAATTCTAGTCATAAGATATTTTAGAAATGGGAAACTTTGGGGGGAAAGCAAGAAAAAGATTCAAAAATTAGAAGAAGATTTTTCGAATTCCATTCCCGATCAGATTTTGTAATAATTTTATTTTTCTATAAATAGATCTGATTAACACCAACATCATTAACTTCTTAACTTCTAAAATTCGTCCGTCAAACATGCCTCAAGATCTCTGTTTTCCTATTGGTACATTACCACCTGTTATTTTCCATTTGAACCAACAACAACAACCACCACGTGAAGTGCTTAAATGGACTAAACCTCGAAAGCATGTTATTTATAATATCACCCGCTTTTCATTTAAGATCCCTAATAATTTTCTTGATGAAGAAATAGAAGAAGAGGAGTTTGTGAATGATTCATCTGAGGTGCTTCTTGATGATAGAGTTACCAAAATTGATGAAGAAAAAAAGAAAAAGGAGGAGGAGACAGAGGAGGAAAAAGACGAAGAAGAGGAGGCGACGAAACCAAAAAAGGAAGATGAAGACGAAGAAGAAGAGGGTGAAGAAGAAAAAAAGAACGAGGAATAAGAAGAGGAGGAAAATGAAGAAAAAGAGGAAAGGACCCGATTAGATCGGGCTTTTTGTTTTTTTTGTTTTTTTTTTTGGTACCGTATTTTTTCAGACTTGGACTTAAGGTCCATTATAATATTTTTAATTGAACTTGATTAATAAAATAGAAAAAGCCCAAAATTTAGTTTAAGAAAAGAAGAAAAAGAGGAAGAATATAAAAAAAGAAGAAGAGGAAGATGAAAGGGAGAACAAAAAGAAGCTTAAATAGTTTTTAAAAATTGAATATATCTTAAATAGGTGTATCACAAGGCACAAGTGGCTACCTAGTATTTTTACATACATAATCTCAAAATCAATTGATATTGGTATTATTATTATTTTAATAAACTTTTAGTGGCCTGCTGGGCCATTTTATTAACTCAAATTAAACACTGATCCAAAGTTTAGACCCGATCCAACTGGTCCGGGTCTATAAAGAAAAGGAAAACTGGAAGCTAAGTACTATCTAAAAAGAAAGAAAACAAAAGGCTATTGCTAAAATTAGAAACCCTAGCTAATACATTTCATTTTGCACTCTCTCTTCTTCATCGAGTTCCTCCACGGTGGTGAGGTTATACTACTGCAGCTTCAAGGTGAGTGTTCTTGATCTTGTTCCTATCAATTCCCTTTGATTCTTTGCTTATCCTGCCTCGTTGACTAGGAAAGTCTATCGGATCTATGGATGGAGCTTTGGAGAAGGACCCTGGTTCTCTTAATTCTTCCACTTCTCGCCCTGTTTGTTTTGTATTTTCCTTGCATCTTACTGGTGTTTTATCTGTAATGAATATTTTTGAGTCCTCTGAGCTTGTAATTGCTTACCTCGATTGAATCCTGATGTAAGGACTTTGCCATTTATCATTGTTGCAACATAAGCTTTTTTGTTGTTGTATCCATTTCCCCGAATCCCTGATATGCTAAGGCTCCTTTATCCAAAGTTGTGTTAGTTAAGTAGTCTGCAACTTTATTCCCCTCCTAGTTAAGTAGTCTGCAACTTTATTCCCCTCCCTTAGTATATGTGTTACCTGATGCTCTCTGCTAGCTAGATTATGTTTGATATCAGTAACCACATTTACTATAGCCCATGAAGGTTTCCACTCATTTGTTAGCACTTTAGACATTAACAAAGAATCTGTTTGTAGGATTACTCTATTGAACTGTCTCTGTTGAATGTACCTGCTTGCTTTTAATATAGACCTTGCCTCTGACTCTGTATTTGTTGTCTGATCTATCTCTTGTGCCTCAACATATAGTAGATCACCCCTAGAATCCCTTACACAGTAGGCATAGGAGCATCTTCCAGGATTTTCTCTTGCAGTGCCATCTGTATTGCACTTGATCCAACCCTCAGGTGGGAATTCCCTTAAAACTTTGGTAATTTTTACCTGAGGGGCATGATCTTCTAGTGTCTTCAATATATCAGGACACTTTATTGAGAATAGAATAGATGGTCTTCTTACTCTAAGTAGTATGTGAATGTTTTGTGTCACCTGATGTATAACTCTATGAGTTGAGGTCATCTTTCCTTCATGCTTGCTAGAATTCCTTCTCCTCCATAGCTCCCTCACTATCATGCTAGTATGGCCCTAAAATATGGTTTCATCCCTTTCTTTGTAGAAGCATTCCACCAAGCTAGGATTATTTCTCTTAGGTGCATTCCATGTATGCTAATACCTGCAAAAGAAGAGAAATAATTCCAAGTGGAGTTAGCAGTAGGTGAGTGGTTGAATAGGTGTGAGACTGTTTCCTTCCCTGATGTAGTACATCACCAGCATTTGAAAGGGAGGGCATAGCCCCACCTTCTGATTCTATCATCCACAGGAACCTTAAACTTTCATAGTCTCCACATAAAGAAAGCTAAGGTAACCCCTGTATCCATATCCTCTTGAAAACTTTGTTAGGTTCCTCCATGTGTCTAATATAGTTCCATGTTGATTTGACTGTGAACTCTCCATTAGCTTCCAACATCCACCATGCTTTATCAGCCTCTCCACCAACTAGTAGTTTAATAGGATTAACTATGTGTTCCACATATTCTTGTGGTAATAGTTGATGAAGTTTCTGTACATTCCATTCTCCACCTTTAGTTACTTCTTCAATCCTTTGGATCGATTCATCACAGTAATGGTCTTCTGGTGTTATGTTGTATAAAGACCCCATACCTGTCCAGTTGTCATGCCATAGTTGTGAGTTACCCCTTAGTGGTTGCCACCAGATCTGGTGTTCTATCAAATATCTAGCTAGCAACATCTTCTTTCACACCTGTGATCCATTATTTCTTGTTCTCCAGACCACTAGATTCTGGTTTATTCTATGACAATACTTATTACTCATGTATGTACTCCAAACTGTTGTATTAGTCCTGAAGTTCCACCACAGGTTGCAGAAGAGTGCCATAGATACATCTGTGAGGGATCTAAACCCAAGTCCCCCCTTTGCCTCTGGTAAACATAGATTATTCCAGCTTGACCAATGTCTGTTCTTTCCTCCTATACAACTGCACCAGAAGAATTGGGCTAGGATCTTGTGAATTTGTGTTATCACATTCTTGGGTGGGTTCATAACAGACAAAGAATGGATAGATATGCTTTGGAAGACATGTTTTATTAGTATTGCTCTACCCCCATAAGATAGTAACCTTCCTTTCCAAGCTTGTAGTTTGGAGCTAATCCTTTGTGTCAGGTGTTTGTAGAATGCCTTTTGCTTCCTCCTGTAAAAAATAGGGCATCCAAGGTAAGTAAATGGAAAATTCTGCCTCAATATACCTGTATCTACCTCTGCTGTAATAACCACTCCCATTGACACACTTGAGTGAAGGTAAATATCACTCTTGTCCTTGTTAATCTTCTGTCCAGATACTCTTTCATATCTGTTAAGCTTTTCCATCACAAGTTGCATTGTTCTGACCTCTGCTTTACAAAAAATGATCATATCATCTGCAAAGGCAAGGTGATTGATCTTAGGGCTTCCTCTAGGCATACCAAACTTCTTAAAATTCCTATTCAGGTGTAGGGAGTTTAAGGATCTAGATAGTGCTTTTGCTGCCAGTATAAACAGGGTGAGTGATAGGGGGTCACTCTGATTTAGTCCTCTAGAGGAGCTAAAAAATCCCTTAGGTTGACCATTGATCATTACTGAATACCAGTTATTGCATAGTAGTCTGAATACCATATCTATCAGTCTTTTATCAAAGCCCAGCTTCCTCAGTATCTTGATCAAAAAGAGCCAAGATACCCTATCATATGCTTTCATCATATCCAACTTTATGATCAAGTTTGGTGGTTTACCTCTCTTTCTAATTTCTGTAACTATCTCCCGAACCAATAATATATTTTCAGCAATGCTTCTCCCCTGTACAAATCTTGCTTGCTCAGGTGAAATAAGGCTAGGTAGTAGCCTTTTCAGTCTTTCATGTATGATTCTGCTGAAAATCTTTTTGAGGAAATTGCTTAATGATATAGGACTTAGATCTGAAAAAGTCTGAACCTCCATCTTCTTTGGTAGTAGTGCTAAGTTTGTATGGGTTACAAACTTAGGTAATTCTTCTTCACAAAAGAATGCTTTTACCATATTCACCAAGTCATCCTTTAAGATATGCAAAGTGTGCTGGTAGAAGGCCTCAGTTAAGCCATCAGTCGCACCTGCACTTCCCTTATTTAGACTCATCGCCACCTGTTTCACCTCATCCTCAGTAGACAATCTGCAAATATCCTCATTTTGTTCCTAGTAATTATAGTATTCAGGTTCTCCAGAACTTTGAAGTTACTGAATTCTTCTTCCTTTGCAAATTGGTTCTGGTAGAATTGAATTGCCTCAGCTGCAATGTCTTCCCTTTCTTCAAGCCATTCTCCATCTGAGTTCTAAATTCTGTTGATCCTTAGCTTGGATCTTCTCCCTTTGACATATTTGTGAAAGAATTTGGTATTTCTTTCACCATCTTTGAACCATTCCATGTCAGCTTTTTGTTTCCAAAATTCTTCTTCTAAATGCAACTTTCTGTTAAGGTCAGCCTCCAACTTATGTAGTTTTTCTCTGTTTGCTACATCTGGAAGACTTTCAAATTGCATCTCCTGCACTTTGATAACTTCTTACAGAGTTGCAATTTCTTAGAAAATGTCTCCAAAAGTCTGCTTACTTCACTGGATCAATGCCTTCTTGGGTCTTCTTTATCTTGTGGTGATATATGATGAATGGTGATGCAGCAAAGTCTTCCTTCCAATTTTCTTCTACCACTTTTAAGAAAGAATTTTCTGAGAGCCAGAAGTTCAGGAGTTTAAAAGGTTTCTTAATTTCCTCTGCTGTTGTGTTAAACTAAAGTAATAATGGGGTATGATCTGATCCACTCCTAATAAAGTGTTCCACTTCCATAATGGGGAAAAGATCTTGCATCTCAGTGTTTGTCATTACTCTATCCAGTCTTTTGAAGATGCATTCTTCATCTGTTCTGCCATTCCACCAGGTGTATTTGCTCCCCTTAAAACCTATATCATTTGGATTGCAAGTGTTGATAGTGTGAATGAAATCTTCAATCTCTGCAATAGTTACTGGCAGACCTCCCAATTTCGCATTCTCATCCACAATAACATTGAAATCTCCTCTCACAAGCCAGGGTGCTTGTATTGTACTTGCCAAATGGTATAGTGATTCCCAGAGATCCATTCTTCCTTCTCTGGTGCATTTAGCATACACTAGAGTTACTACCATTTCTTTGCCCAGCTTCTGATTATACAGCTTAATGGAGAGTTGTTGGTCCTCATTCACTAGTATTGTATACTCTATAGTTGCCTCTAGGATAGCCCAAATTTTCCCTGAAACATTGTAGATAGCTTCCTGCATCCCTAATCTCTTTTTGTAGTTTTCTATGTTCTGTCCTTCTTGAAAAGGTTCCATTAACGCAATGAACCAGAATTGGTATCTTTTTTGCATTGTAATCAATCTTGTGAATGCCTTCTGAGTGTCCACAGATCTGATATTCCATATAAGAGCATTCATAATGTTTGATTGTGCTTATTAACAATACTCCTTCTTTGTCTCCCAGTTGCCTGAGGAACAAATTTGTCTTTTGTTCCTTTCTTCTTAACTTTCCCATTGTTATTCTTGACTTGCTCTATCTGTTTTGGAGATAAATCTCCAGCTCTAGAAACATTCTCTATGGACTTTGTCATATCTGCTTTGTCCAGGTCTAAACATTTTCTGTCCCTCTGTAGCTCCTTCTCAGCTTCTTCTTCTCTTGGTTTTGTTCCCTGAGTCTGTAGCATTAGAAGTTGGGATTCTTCCTGGGACATCAGCAATGGCCAGTGCCAGGTCTTCAAACTCATCTTCCTCTAGGATCTGATCTGTGTAATCTTCATCCTTTTCATTACTGTGACTTGAATTTTCCTCTATTGTACTATCATAGTTGATAATGGCATTATCAGGTCCTTCTCCTTTTTCTGGGCTTTTTCTATTGTCATCCTTTGTGTCATAGATTGTGATGGCAGTATTATCTGTAACACTTTTGTCTGGGTCCTTGCTGTCCTCATCAGTGCTTCCTTTGTTATCACTAGTAACTTTTTTTGCCTCCTTGTTGTTAGTCTGTTCTGCAGTGCCTTTCCATCTCTTTTCCCAAAGCTTTTTGTCACCCACTCCTTAGCATATTCCTTGATTTCTGTTGGTGATTGTTCTGTCCTTTCTTTCCCTGATTCTTCCCCCTGTTCCCCAATATTGTCAAGTGCTGCAAAGGGGTTATCTGTTTTGATATCTTCTTTGGGTTCATCCCCTTCTATCAGTCTTCCAGTTTTATCCTTTTTGTACTTACTTCTCCTTGTCATCCATAGCAGTTTTCTTTGCTGGTTCCCCACTCTTTTACCGCTTGTCAATGTTTTAGTATTATATGCAGTTGTGCCTAGCTTTGGGAGAGAGTCCTCCTTTTTGTTCTCTAGCCCTTCCTTGGTTTCTTCCTCAGCATCTTCTCTCAATTCAGGGTGTATATTCCAGCATCCTTGTTCATCATGTCCTTGCGATCAACATTCCTTGCAGTATTTAGGAATATAGTCGTACTGAATTTGAATACATTTAGACTTGAGTTCTCCAGTAACATCATCTTCTTCATTGATCCTTACCTTTTGTGGTAGTTTAGCTACAAGATCCACTTCCACCTTGACCTTTGCACAACTAGGTCTAGTTTGGTTTCTTGTAGCCATATCCACTGTTAGAGGTCTTCCCACTGTTGTTGCTATTGAGAAAACAACGTTTATAGCAAAGAAATTAGGTGGTAGGTCTGGTAGGGAAATCCAGGCTACTGCAGTAGTTGTTTCCATCTCCGGATCAAACCATGGATCCCACTTTAACGTTCTCATCTGCCACATCCAATCTCTAACCTTTAGGTAGAAAGCTGATGTTGATAGCATTTGTACATAATCCTCTAATTTTGTCAAGCTGATTAAAACATGTCTACCATCAAGATAACCTATGTTGCATTCTCCCTTGATCCCACACTGTCCAGGGATTGTTTTCCTTAATTCTTTGATGTCAGGCTTTTCGTAGGAAAATTTCCCCACTATGGCGAATAGCAGATTTTCCTATACTATGAGATTTTTAACTTCTGATTTTTTTCATGTTACGTTGGGCTCACCATGCAGAATCACTACTGGTTTTGGTGGGACATTGGTTATAGGCTGGGTGTTTTTTGGTTTAAAGAGGTTTGCATATTTGGGGGTGGGTATGGATGTTTCTGTGTTGGATTATTGCGTCTGTTGGGGTTGTTGTGTAAGGATTGGTGGTGGAATCTCCGGTGGTAAGCCACCGGAGGTGGTGGCCATAGAGGCCGGTGTAGGCAAATCTTAGGGTTTAGGCAAAAATTAGGTTTTCGTTGAGAGCGTTTATTGATATTGGTATTATAATTAATGGCTAGTGTTATATCCTTATATATAATGATTTTTTGATCATTTTAATTTCTTCTCATTCTATGTTTCTTTTGATTCTCTTTTAAAATATTCTAAAGTAATTTTAACAGCGTGGATCAAGTCTGAAACTATTAATGGAAAAGATTAATTTGAGGGAAGAGGGGGAAACAAGTTATTAATATAAGAGAGCAAAAAAAAAATAGTAGGTCTGGAGATCTATTCGAAGGACGATTATACAAATTATAAGGGGTGATAGAAAATATTCAGAATTTGCTTATCTAATTACATTTTCTATATTAAAAATATTTAATATGTTTTGAATAAGGTTTATACTTACATTTAACTATATTAAAAATATTGATATAGTTTGAAACAAATATGACTAAATCTTAAATAATTCTTAAAAATCAGCCGGGACGTTACATTTAACTTTATTAAGAACATTGATAGAGTTTGAAATAAATATGCCTAAATCTTAAATAATTCTTAAAAATCAGCTAAAATTTAAATAAGGCTCCTAAAAGCGGACTAGTACTATTTCTGCAAAAAGTATAAATATTTTACTGATATATTTTCTTATTAGGGGAAAAGGACATGGACTGACCTTTTTAAAAAAGAAAAATTAACTCAATTAGCAACTCATTTTAATTATAGACTCAAAATAATCCTAGTTTAACTAAATTGCAAATAATTGCCAATCAAGCCTATTTTATAATTTTTATTAGCCCCAAAATGCATTCCTAATCTCCTCTCTCTTTAACCCTAAGTGGCGATTTTTTTTTCTCTTCTCTCTCACAATTTCTATCTCTCTCTCCCCATGTAAACATTACAACTAGGAAGGAATAAAGAGGATGACAACGAATATTTGGCTGGAGAAGTATTTCAATACACAATAGCCCTTCATCTACTTTTTTCCTTTTTATTTTATTATAAATCTTTCTTACAATTTTCAATAAAGAATTTCATCAACTGAACCAGTACATTTTTTGTGCAAAGCTAAGCATTTGAAGGTCTGCTAACTCATTTTTAAAGAAGTTTTCATGGATATGTTTGTGATTTTATTTTAGAGGTGTTAATTGATGTATAATTAAAATATAGCCCTGAGTTTTTCGTAATTTTCTGCCTACTCTTCATAGGTGTAATAAATGTATAATTGTTATATACATTAATTTTATATATATATATATATATATTATGTAATAATTATACCTTAACTATACAATGCATATTCAATGTATAATGTGTATAAATAGTATATAATTATTATACACATTAATTAAATATATATTATACAATAATTATACATCAATTATACAAGGCATATTTAATGTATAATGTGTATAAATAGTGTATAATAGATTTAGACGAAGGCAGGTG
The DNA here is from genome assembly GCA_003996215.1 of Jaltomata sinuosa. Lineage (NCBI taxonomy): Eukaryota > Viridiplantae > Streptophyta > Magnoliopsida > Solanales > Solanaceae > Jaltomata > Jaltomata sinuosa. The sequence continues at coordinate 42,202 of QJPP01001833.1, read as the reverse complement.
TTGAACTTTGAGATATTCTCTTAATTTATTTTTTATTATTTTTTTCTCTACAGAACTTTTAAAGTCATACTATTTTAGGGCTATTTTTTGAAAATTTGTTTTTAAGGCTATGAAAAGTTATAAATATTTTGGGCTTGGCTACATGTGTTTTTCTCCCTTTAAAAAATAAAGAAAAGTACACAAAATAGACCTAAAATTAAACTAATTACACCAAAATACCCCTTCTCATATTAAATTCAAAAATATTCAATCGGCAGTAATTAATAACCAGCACTACACAATCGGCTAAAAGTAATCATTCAACATGCTCCCATTGGCTGTAGCACCAAATTTCCGGTGAATTTGATGCCGTAGTGGGTCCACTTTTCTCCTTGAGAAGTTTTCTTTCCCTTTTTGCACGTGGTGGGTCCCTTTCTCCCTTTTCCTCTTCTTCCTTAAATGAAAATAATAGGTATTGTATTTATTTTATTTTAACTGTTTTTGTTTTTATATTTTTTACAAAACTTGGCTAAATATTTTAACTTTTTCCCTTTTTGATCAAACATTGGGGCTTGAGCAATTCATTAGGAAATTTTATTTTTTAATTTGGCTAAGATTTTAACTTTTATGTGGAACAAAATAATTAATGTTTGGAAATATTCATAAATTAATTTTGCTAATAGCTAATTTTAATATTAGCTAAGTATTTTTAAACTAATACAAATAGAAAAATTAGATAATTAGATTACAATAATAAATAATTAAGAAAAATATTAAAGTCACTAGCTTATTTATTAAATATAAATTAATAAAAAAATATTTTCTCTTATTGGCTCCTTTATTGTTTTGTTTTCTTAATTATTTTAATTTTGTTAGATTATCTTTTTCTTTTATCAATCTCTTTTTAAAGATAAAATGAAGTATAAAGAAACAAATATTATCTAACTATTTTTAGATTTTTTTTATCCTTCATGATACCACGACAATATATAGATATGCAATGATGATATCATTGAGGCTTGAAGCAAACCTCAATGATACTATGATAATATATGAATGTACTGTGATGGTATCATGAAGGATTGAGAAGTGTCTTATTGAAGGATTGGAGTAGTCATCCACGATACCATGCCATTATATAGATATACCATGAGAGTATACTAAGTAGTGTCTCATTGAAGGACTAAAACAGTTATCCATGATAATATGTTAATATATAGATATATTGTAATGGTATCATAGAGGACTGGGGATTGTGTCATTGATGAATGATATCATTCCAGTATATAGATATATTGTGATGGTATACTAAGGAGTGTCTCATTGAAGGACTGAAATAATCATTTATAATACTATGTCAGTATATAGATATACTATGATGGTATCATAAAAGTCTCACTAAAAACTGAAGCAGACATCAATGATACCAAGATAGTATATATATATATATATATATACACTGTGATGGTATCATTGAGGCATGAAGCAAACTTAAATGATATTATGATAGTATATGAATATACTGTGATTGTATCATAAATGATTGAGAAGTGTCTTATTGAGGACTGAAGTAATCCTGAACGATACCATGCTAGTATATAGATATACTGTGATAATATACTGAGTAGTGTCTCATTGAAGAACTAAAATAGTTATCCATGATACCAGGCCAATATATAGATATATTGTGATGGTATAATTGAAGACTGTCTCATTGATGGATGATATCATTCCAGTATATAGATATATTGTGGTGGTATACTAAGAGTGTCTCATTGAAGGATTGAAACAGTCTTCTATGATACCATCATAGTATATCGATATACTGTGATGGTATCATGCAGGATTGAGAAGTGTCTCATTGAGGGATAATATCATGTCAGTATATAGATATATTGTGATGGTATCATGGAGGATTGAAGAGTGTCTTATTCAAGGACTGAAATAGTCCTCCATGATACAATGTCAGTATATAAATATATGTGATGATATACTGAGGAGTATCTTGTTGAAGGATTGAAGCAGCCCTTCATGGTACTATGCTAGTATCTAGATATACTGTGATGGTATATTAAGGAGTATCTCAACGAAGCATTGGAATAATTTTCCTTGATACTATGTCATCATATAGATATATTGTGATGGTATCATGGAGGACTGCAAAAGTGTCAAACTAAAGGACTGAAGTAGATCTCGATGAGTGTAAATGAAATTAAGTTGTGAAAATAAATAAAAGAAAAAGGAATTAAATAAAATTAAAAAAAAATAAAAAATAAGAAATAAATAAAATAAAACAGAAAAATAAAAAAAGAGCTAAAATTAAGTATGAAATTAGATTATGGTAGAAAAAAGTATAATATGATTTGAGAAAAATAGATAAATGAACAAAAAAGGAAAAAAATTAAAGAATAAAGAAATAAATGAGAAAAAGGGAGTGAACGTTTACTATATCGGTTATATTTTGTTGTTATATAGAAAAAAAAGAATAAAAAAAAGAGCACAAAAATTATGAATAAAAATAGATTATGGAAGAAAAAAATAAAAAATAGAAAAGGAACAAGAAATGAAAAATTAAAAAATAAAGAGAAAAAAATCACAAAAAGAAAGGAGCCAAAATTAACTATGGTGAAAGAAGAAAATAAAAAATAACATGATTTGTGGAAAAAATAAATGAACAATAAAAGAGGAAAAATATATATAAAAAAAAAAAAAGAGAAACAAAGGGGAGTAGAAAAGAAAAAAATTAAGAAGAAGCAGAGAAATAAAAAGTAAATAACCAAAAAAAGAGAAAAAAGAGAGAGTTAAAACTGAAGATGAATCAGATTATGGTGTAAAAAGAAAATAAAAATAATATAATTTGAGAAAAATATAAAATGAACAAAGAAACATTAAAAAAAAAGTAGAGAAATAAAAAAGAAAATGAATGAAAAAGGACCTAAATAACTACTAAAGCTACAAGGGAAGGGAGCATTTTCTCTAATTAGTTATGGGTATTTTTTGTAAAGGGGTATTTGATTGTAAATAGTTTGCATCTATAGGGCATGCATGTACTTTTCCCTAAAAAATAATGGTCCATGTTTGGGCCATTGGACATTACATGGCCAGTCGGCCAAACAAATCCCATATAATGACCATTTTGCAATTCAGGCCATGGGCCCTTTATCCCTTTATTTTTTTGCTCCAATTTTTTGGGCTAAAAAACTATTTTTTTAAAAAAAAATTAATATTTATTTAAAGGGTATTTGATTGTAAATAGTTTGCATCTATAGGGCATGCATGTACTTTTCCCTAAAAAATAATGGTCCATGTTTGGGCCATTGGACATTACATGGCCAGTCGGCCAAACAAATCCCATATAATGACCATTTTGCAATTCAGGCCATGGGCCCTTTATCCCTTTATTTTTTTGCTCCAATTTTTTGGGCTAAAAAACTATTTTTTTTAAAAAAAATTAATATAATTTTATAAAATCTGTATAACCATTGTATAGAATATATTTTTATATAAGATATATGTATAGAAACTATATAGTTGTTGTATAAAATATGTATTTGCATAAAATATATATAAACTGTATAGAATGTGTATAGAAACTGTATAGTTATTGTATAAAATACGTATCCGTATAGGATGCATATAACAATTGTATAATTTTTGTATAGAATATATATCTAAATAATTATTGCAATTAAAGATTGTATAAGATGTGTATAGAAACTGTGTAATTATTGTATATAATATGTATCTGTATATGATGTGTATAGAAACTGTATCATTGGTGTATAGAACATGTATATGTATAAGATGTATATAAAAACTATTTAATTATTGTATAAAATAGCATCAAAGATACATGTATCTGATATTGAAATATATGTATCTGCTATCAAATATGCACTTATATATGTATTTTTGATTGTATTTTAAAAAATATTTTTTTTATAATTAATTGATAAAAAAAGAGAGTAATAGTTACAATATTATAAATATATTTGATTGCTAAAAAATAGCAATTAAGAAAAGAGATTTTTTCTTAAAAGGAGTTGAACAAAAAAAAAGATGCTTTGAATAAAACAAAAAGTAGCAAGTTTTTTTTATAAAAAAAAGAGAAAGATAGCGGCAGAAAAATTGAAAAGCAGTGGAAGGTAGCTAGCAAATGGCTAGAAAATGAGAATTCAAATCCTATGGTCATTTGTGTGGGATTATTTTTAACGGAAAGGCTCTTTTTGTCCTTGTCCCATTTATTAGATCGGAAAGTCTTTTCATCCTTTTCACATTACAAGTCCAACTAACGTGGGTTTAGCCCAAATATTTTTGGATGAGATTTTTACAAATAGTCACAACTGTTATTAAACTTTAACCAATGTTTTAAGATTATTCAATGTCTAGCCCTTTTGTAAGGTGAAAATAAAATTTGAACAAAGATCCTCTAGCTTAAAAATGAAAAAAGCTCTAGCAGAGTGTGCTAGGGTTCAAAGCATTATGGGACAAGCAACCATTCATGGAGAGAGATAATTTTTTTTACAACATATAGTAATAGATTAGGTTTAATAACAGATACATTGTATAGGCTATATCATCAAATTTAAAAGCAGAAACTTTGGCGCTAACTCTCCTCTTCTTCAGCGAATACAACTTCTACTTCCTCTCTCACGAACACAAAATCTATGTCTCTCTCTCTCACGTGAAGAAAGTAACAAAAACTTCATTAATGGGTCTCAAA
>QJPP01001833.1:0-32500 GCA_003996215.1 Jaltomata sinuosa | reverse complement strand
TCCCCCCTCCCCACCCCACCCTACCACCTCCATCTCACCCAAAATTCATTTTTTTTAAATTACTTATTTTTAAAAAAAAAATATTTTTGGTACCCGCCCCTCTCCCCCCAGCCCCCCCACCCCACCCAAAAATAATTTTTTTTTAAATTACTTATTTTTAAAAAAAATAATATTTTTGGTCCCCCTACCCCCACGCCCACCTCCACCCCCCCCCCCCCCCCCCCAAAAAAAAAAATAATAATGTTAAAATCATATTTTTTTCAAAAAGTATTTTTTTAAAAAACGTAATTTTTTTAGTTATCTGCCCCCTTCCCCCCCCGCCCCCCGGCCCCCCACCCAGCCCGTGCGAACTTGAGACGCAACGATCAAGAAGGTAGAGAGACAGTCAATTAAGCATACTGCAGTCACAAGCTCTCACTAGAAGGATCGCAACACACAACACCAAGCTTAGGTTGGGGCGCATGATCTCATTGCAGGATTGACCACTCATCTATCCAAGTTACGTAAAAAACACATTTTCTTAGTTTTTCCCTGCGGCGCTGCTAGGGTACGGACTTTTTTGAGGAGTCACTCGTAGGGGTCGGGACCTCACAAAGGGGGAGGGAGTCGACTGAACATCTCAGCCATTGACGGAAATTTCGCCCGCATTCGATCCCCAATTCTTGTTCACCCCTCCCCCCCAACCCCCAACCCCCGACCTACCCCTTGAAAAATATTTTCTACTCTCTAATAAAAAATAAGTCTGGTCAGTGACATACAAGTGATATAAATAGAAATGAAAAATTAGATAAAATGGTCATTGTTGTTAATTTCTTACAAAAAAAAAATAATCACTTATTATTAATTAGCTAAAATAGTCATTCATCAAAGTTTTTACCTAAAGTAATCATTCAATATATATATATACGGGGTATACATACAACTTTTTATTTTTTATATTTTCGTAAAAACCCCAAATAGAAATATAGCACTAACACATTATTCAACAAGAAATTGATGTAAAGTCCAGCTTGGTAAGTTTTTAGCATCAGTATGACACAAACGAATGATTTGGCATCATATAATTGGCTACTTGTTGGGACATAGATCTAAACATAAAACACTCGCACCTTTGAAAAGACCACAACCACCACTTCCCAATATCCACACTAAAAATTCTACAAAGCAATTCAATCTCAGATCTGCGTCCCATTCTCCGAGCCAAATTTTTGCTGAGGTAAGCCAATGAATGCAATTGTGCATTCAATACAACGGTGGACAACTTCTCTCTTTCACGTCTCTTCTTCTTCCGTCGGTGCAAATTTTGCTGAATACTTTCTTTCTAATTGCCCATTTTATTGAATGAATGGTGTGAATTCTCCATGATTCCGATTCTAAAATTTGTTTTGCTGAAAAGGGTGAGCGTTGAATGCAGGAGGAGTTGCTGACAAGTATAGAAAGATCAAAATGGCTGCAAGGAAACCTGGATTAATTGCTCTGTTTGATGTTGATGGAACTCTTACAGCACCTAGGAAGGTAAGGTGTACTATGATTGCTTGTATTTGCTGGTTTTGTTTGATTGGTCCTCTTGTTTCTTTTACTAATGGGAAAAGGGCCAAATTTACCTCTTTACTTTGGTTTAATAGCTAATTTTACCCTTCGTCATATTATCTAGTTATATTTGCCCCTCGTCGTTACTAAACTATTCACTTATAACCCTCGATGGATGGATGGAAATACCCAAATAAATGAAATTACCCGTTCTTAAAAATAAAATCCATCACCCCTTTTCTAACCTGCCCTCCCCAACTTAACCGAAAACGACCCAAACAAATATCCCTTCAAACACGGTTTCTCCCAAAGTTCCAGATCAAAGAGCAAGGCCGACAAGGCCATACCAACACTGACATACATATACACGTCTACAAGCCTCTACAAGTAAATAAAATATCTCATAGCCAGGACAGGGCCCTGGACTACCCATTAGTTGTACATATACATAACCTGATCAAAATATAAGTTAGACCTCTGACTCGTCAGCTCAAGGAAGAATGGAGACAAAATGGCTGATTTCTGCAACTCCTACTGAAGAGGTCTGTCTGGGTTTCTGTCTGGACCTGCAGACATGAATGCAGAACCCCCCAGGCAATGGGGACGTCAGTACAAAAATAATGTACTGGTATGTAAGGTAGAAACATAATAGTAAGTTGCAAGTAGTAAATCTGAACATGATATAATATGAAACTTGTAAATTGTAATCGGTAAGACTCGTTAGGCTCTTTTCTCCTTTATTCTTTTTAGAACACAATGCATGCATTAACTCACACCGCAACTCACTCTTTATAACACATGCTGAACCACAATAGCGCCTCGGCGCACCCTATATATAATAGCCTCAATATCGCAGTAGCGCCTCGGCGTACACTAGGTATATAATGGCCTCAATATGGTAGTAGCACCTCATCGTGTGGCTGAATGCCCATGTCTTCCCACAGGAAACCAACCACTGGGCATGTAAGGAAAAGATGAGTTATAGTTTCGGCCTCGCCCAAATTACAAGCCCGACTGGTTGGTGAATAAATGCAGGAGATGTGGTGGAGGTAAGATGCAGTAGGCAGTCATCCATGGTGCAACAGCCACAAAAAGTGTTTTAGCTTAGGAGGCAAAGGCAACTTCCAAATCACCAAGCATAGGGGAGACTATTAGCAGTATTAAGATGTACGGAAGATGCCGCTTGTGCCTGGTAGCAAGAATTGACAGTAAAGCTACCATATGGTGTGAGGCCCCATGTAACTCGATCAAAGGTATTGGAATGCTGCGGAAAAGAAACAGAGTGAATCAACCTCAAGATAGAGTCGAGCAGGTGGAAAGAAGGAGAGGAGAAATCCCAAGTATTTGCTGCACGATATTGGCTGACAGAGCTAGATAGTTCATTCTGAGGAATAGGACCGTGAATGAGTTGGCGAAGAGTCAACTGAGGCTTTATCCATGGTTGTAGCCAAAAATTAATACGGTGGCCATTAGCAGGCCTCCAAAGTACTCCAGTTTGGCAGTATCCCCAAGTTATTTGAAGCGTTTTCCATGTTCGCGAGGCTGTACTTGCGTTGGGTACACGGTGAGAGTATTTGTTTCGTAAAACAGCAGCCCACATAGCATTTTGGGAGTGAAAAAGTCTCCAGGCAGTGGAGGCTAAAAGAGCCTTATTTTTTGATATGTAGGTCCTGGATACCCAAGCCTCCTTGATCTCTAGGGGTGGTAACGGTGGATCAATGCAGAATGTGAAGCTTCTTTTTTATAGGAGTAGTTCCCCACAAAAAGTTGTGTTCGTACCGTTCCATGGCTTGTAAAACAGATGCTGGAAGTTTTACAAATTGCATGACATGATTAGGGAGTGTGTTGAGTGTAGATCGAATCAAAGTAGTGCGGCCCGCGGGAGTGAGGAAGTTTGTTTTCCAGCCCGCTAAACGATTCTTAAACTTGTCTAGCAAGAACTGGAAATCTGCTTTTGCACGGCACTGTGAAAACATTGAGAAGCCCAAATACCTCCCAAAGTTGGAGCCTAGTGCCATGATAAAAGAAGACAGAACATACTTATTCTCCTGCGAGGAAGTATTCCTGGAGAAATACATTTTTGACTTGGTGTAATTTATTCTTTGACCTAAGAAAGCGGTGAATTGATTCAAGAGGTCAGTGATAGTATGACAAGATGTTTCATCTATTTTAGCACACAAAATAATGTCACCGGCAAACAGTGAGTGCGAGATACATGGCCCCCTAGGAGAGATGCTAACTGGAGACCATAATTTGGAGTCCACTGCCAGGTTAATATGACAAGATAGCATTTCCATACACATGATGAAAAATATAAGGCGAAAACGGATCTCCCTGTCGTATTCCCCGCGTAGGTTTAAAATACGTAGTTGAAGAGCCACAGAGGAGTAAAGAAACGGAGGTAGTAGTGACACAAGACATAATGATTTTGATAAGCTTTGTCGGAAATCCGAAATAATGCAATGTTGCATTAATAAAAGACCATTCCAGACGATCAAACGCCTTTTCAAGCTCTTTGTCTTATTTTCTTATAATCGTGCTCCGTATTCTTCTTTTCTTTTGAGCCGAAGATCTATCAGAAACAACGTCTCTACCCCACAAAGGTATGGGTAAGGTCTGCGTATATCCTACCCTCTCTATACTCCACTTGTGGGATTGCACTTGGTATATTGTTGGCTTGTTGCGTTCTTGTGGATGGGCATGAATAGAGCAGAATGGTATAGATGAATTTGTATATATATCTGAGATAGTAGATATACTACTATTTGAGATTGAGTCACTCTATTCTTGCTAGCATGTACATTTATCTTCAAAAAATTGTCATGATTTTTAAGTGTTCTGATTCTTATTTCTTCCTTTAATCACCCCCCATAACGACATTGATTTTCTTCTTTGGAAAATTTCCATCAAAATTTCAGGAATCTACTCCACAAATGTTGAAATTCATGCAGGAACTTAGAAAGGTAGATGATTCTTTTGCTATACTCCTTTTTCGTTCTTTCTTTCTCTTTTTCATATAGTATTCCTCCTCTCAAGGACTTCTTGGCTTAACGATTTTGTCCACCTGCAGGTTGTTACTGTTGGAGTTGTTGGAGGTTCTGACCTTGTAAAGATATCAGAACAGCTTGGCAATACAGGTTAGTTTAACTAGCATATATACTAAACTTGGAGTTGGGATGATGGAAGATTTACAACTACTTCGGACTTGGTAGGTAGGATTTATAATTAAGGTGCTACATCAGCTTATATTAGAGCTCATATTTCTAGCTCAGTATATAAAATTCCTATCAGTATTAGGCAAGAGTAGAACGGTGGTTACTAGACTAGCCTTGGAGGTGGGTGTCTTGAACTTTTTACTCCACTAACCTCAAGGGTAAAACTTCAAGTTTAACAAGTTTTGACTTTTGACTTTGAAGGTTTGCCCATAGGACAAGCGGGGGTCAAAAGTTCAAGACCACCCATTTTCAAGGTCATTGGGTGTAATTTCCTAGAGTAGTTCTGTGGTTTCACTAGCCAAGAGCAGTGAACTGAGTTTTGATTTAAAAAATGAAAGGACCTTTCTACTAGCAAGGCATACGTAGCCTTTATGGTTGTAGCTCCAGGTAAGCTGTTAAAATTTATATTTTGTCTGCACAGCTTTAGTGCTAAACATTCTTTGAGGTCATTCATGTCCATATAGAGCTGATATGATTTCACCGAGAACTATCAGTAGAAAGTGAAGCAGTGTAATAAGATGGTTACTCCCTCCCCCTAAAGGAGAAGGAAAAATAATTAAAAAATGTGAAAAGAACAAGAACAACAACAACAACAACAACATACCCAGTGTATTCCCACAGCGTGGGGTCTGGGGAGGGTAGAGTGTACGCAGTCCATACCACTACCTCAGAGGTGAGGTAGAGAGGCTGTTTCCGATAGACCCCCGGCTCAAGACAAAACAGTCTAAAAATAGGCTAAAAAGGACGTAACAATGATACAGGATAAAAATACAAGATAAAACTACAAGAGGCGATAGGAAGTAATATGTAGTAACAAACAACAGACAAAAACAGAGCACTGCCACAAAATACTACCACGAGGAATCCAAGAACAAGAAACTATAAGCGTAACACTACGATTACACACTCCTACCTACTAGCCTACACACACTTCTACCTACTACTCTTCTACCCTAATCCGCGTCCTCCACACCTTCCTATCTAGGGTCATGTCCTCGGTAAGCTGCAACTGCGCCATGTCCTGTCGAATCACCTCTCCCCAATACTTTTTCGGTCTACCTCGTCCTCTCCTGTAACCATCCATAGCCAACCTCTCACACCTCCTCACAGGAGCATCCGTGCCTCTCCTCCTCACATGTCCGAACCATCTCAACCTCGCTTCCCGCATCTTATCTTCCACCGACGCCACACCCACCTTATCCCGGATATCCTCATTCCTAATCCTATCTCTCCTAGTAAACCCGCACATCCATCGCAACATCCTCATCTCCGCCACCTTCATCTTTTGAATATGGGAGTTCTTTACTGGCCAACACTCAGCTCCATACAACAAAGCTGGTCGGACCACCACTCTGTAGAATTTTACCTTTAAGTTTAGTAGGCACCTTCTTATCGCACAACACTCCAGATGCGAGCCTCCATTTCATCCACCCAACACCAATACGATGGGTGACATCCTCATCAATCTCTCCATTTCCTTGGATAATAGACCCAAGATACTTGAAACTCCCTTTTCTTTTGGATGACCTGTGTATCCAGCTTCACTTCTACGTCATCATCCTGAGTCGCCTCACTGAACTTGCACTCCATATATTCAGTCTTGGTCCTGCTCAACCTAAACCCCTTCGACTCGAGGGTCTGTCTCCAAACCTCCAACTTAGCATTAACTCCTCCGCGAGTCTCGTCCACCAAAACTACATCATCCGCAAATAACATGCACCATGGCACCTCACCTTGTATTTGCCGCGTCAATACATCCATTACCAAGGCAAATAGAAACGGGCTAAGGGTCGATCCCTGGTGCAACCCCATTAACACGGGAAAGTGCTCCGAATCTCCTCCCACTGTTCTAACGCGAGTCTTGGCCCCCTCATACATGTCCTTAATTGATCTGGTGTACGCCACGGGTACACCTCGAGCCTCCAAGCACCTCCAAAGGACCTCCCTAGGGACTTTATCATACGCCTTTTCTAGATCGATGAACACCATGTGCAAGTCCTTCTTCCTTTCCCTGTACTGCTCCACCAGTCTTCTAAGGAGATGAATAGCTTCTGTAGTCGAGCGTCCTGGCATAAAGCCGAACTGGTTCTCTGAAATAGGCACGATCTGTCTCAACCTCAACTCCACCACCCTCTCCCAGACCTTCATAGTGTGGCTTAGCAATTTGATACCCCTATAGTTGTTGCAACTCTGAATATCGCCCTTGTTCTTGTACAAAGGAATCATCGTGCTCCATCTCCAAGCTTCAGGCATCTTTGCCGTTCTAAAAATACCATCAAACAACTCGGTTAGCCACTTCACACCTGTCTCACCCGAGCTCTTCCAAAAATCAACGGGAATCTCATCTGGCCCCGTCGCCCTACCCCTTCGCATCTTACGAATCGCAACCTTAACCTCTTCAACCTTTATACGGCTACAATAATCATAGTCACGACTCCTCTCTGAGTGTGCCAAATCTCCCAGCACAAAGCTTTTGTCCCCCTCTTCATTCAAGAGTCCATGGAAGTAAGACTGCCATCTCCTCCTAATGAGTACCTCATCTACTAGTATTTTGCCATCTTCGTCCTTGATGCACTTCACTTGGTCAAGGTCCTGAGTCCTCCTCTCTCTAGTCTTTGCTAACCTGTATAACTTCTTATCCCCACCTTTATCCTCTAAAGCCGCGTATAAGCTTTCAAAGGCTGCCGTTTTAGCTGCCGTTCCCGCTAACTTAGCCTCCTTCCTAGCAATCTTATACGCCTCTCTATTCCTTCGCCTCTTCTCCTCATCCTTACTCTCTACCAACTTCGCATATGACCCCTTTTTTGCCTCCACCTTTCCTTTCACTTCTCCATTCCACCACCAGTCCCCTCGATGCTTGCCAGAACGACCTCTCGAGACGCCCAACACCTCTCTAGCCGTCTCCCTTATGCAACTAGCGGTCGTATCCCACATATTATCCACATCCCCACTACTCCCCCAAGCCCCCCTAGTCAACAACTTCTCCCCTATTTCCAGTGCACTGGCCATAGTCAGGCTACCCCATTTAATCCTAGGCCGGTCATCCACAATCCGCTTCTTTTTCTCCTTCTTGATCTCTAAATCCATCACTAAGAGTCTATGTTGGGTCGAAAGATTCTCACTTGGGATAACCTTACAGTCTTTACAAAGACCTTTATCACCTGTCCTAAGGAGCAAAAAGTCTATCTGAGTCTTGGCCACCGAACTACGGAAGGTAACCAAGTGCTCCTCCTTCTTCGGGAAACTAGAGTTAGCTACTCTCAACCCAAAGGCTCTAGCGAAATCCAAGAGTGCGGCACCCCCTTCATTCCTATCCCCGAAACAAAGCCTCCATGCACATCGTCATAACCCCTCGAAGATGCCCCGATGTGCCCATTGAAGTCTCCTCCAATGAAAAGCTTCTCAGTATCAGGCAAACCTCCCACTACCTCGTCCAAAACCTCCCAAAAGCGTTTCTTCTCCTCCTCATCTAAGCCCGCTTGTGGTGCGTACGCACTAATAATGTTCAAAGTAGACCCTCCAAGGACTAACTTAATTGTCATCAACCTATCGTTGACCCTCCTAACCTCCACCACTTGCTCTCTCAACTCCTCATCCACTAGGATACCTACCCCATTCCTATTCCTCACACCTCCTGAGTACCACAACTTATACCCATCTACCTCTCGCGCCTTAGTGCCCACCCATTTAGTCTCCTGGACACACGCTATGCTAGAAAGAAAAATATATATGATTTGATCACTCTTACTGTTTTGCTTTATCTATCACTATCTGGAGTTAAGTTTTAAACATTGATGTCCGGTGAATCAAGCGAAAAGTCTATTATCATCTGATCATATTATGTCCAAAAAATAATAATCTCTCGTGGTTCTATTGTGATTCTTTCCATCTCTGTGGTTAGATCAGTCAAAAGAAAACAAATGATTAAGCAACTTAAAAGAATGTGTTCTTTCTATTTCTGGAGTTTCATAAAATATCAGCCTGAAAGTTTAATTCACACTGGGCACAGTTCTTCCGGTCATTTAAATCTGAACCATACTTGTACAGAAGCCTTGGTTCTCATATGTGGCTATTAACTGATCTTTCTAATATTTGTGATGCAGTTACAAATGATTATGATTACGTTTTCTCTGAAAATGGCCTTGTAGCACATAAGGATGGCAAGCTTATCGGAAAACAGGTAATGGCCAAGATTTTGACATCTTATCTCTATAATTTTATTTTACTTGTGAGTGCAGGTTCAGTTTGTCACAAAAAACGAGATCTTTGGATACTGTCTTTATCCTTCAAATTTGAATTTGTTGCCACAACATAAGCACTTTCTCCCAAGTCAAAACTTCTTCAGTTATGCAACAAACATACAATTGTTATTCTCTATACATGCTATAGTTGGTCCTTAACTTATAATTCAAATTCTATGATTTACATGGAAGTAGCAACCTCTCTTAGTCACAACCATTTGACAGGATAATAGTCTCATGAAATATGGAATAGCCAACAACTTGAAGAAATTTTCTTTCTTTCCATCTTCAAAGTGCATTGCTTCTTTCATTCTCCTTAGTTGCTAATTAGCAGGGTTGTTTTGAAATGACATGACTCCCTGTGTGCAGAGCTTGAAGTCATTTCTTGGAGACGAGAAGCTCAAGGTTAGTAAATGCTCTTTCTTATTTAACGAGGGAATGTTTCTTTTGTATTAAGTGCAAAGAGGGGAACATACCCAACCAAGTGAAGTTCGATAAAGGCTTAGCGATCCTTCTAATTATTTGTTGACAACTTACGGAAAATAATTTTGTTGAAACGATAAATTAGTCTCTGCATGTATTCATTTTATGTATAAGATGAAGGCTAACTTCACTAAGAGCTAAAAAGAGAAAGATTACTATGTAATTTATACTTTGTCGAAAAACTGCTCTGACGTGGTATTATGTAAGTTTTCAAGCAATGTTTATGATAGTTAATAAAAATCTGAAAACCCAGTTATCATACATTCAATGAAGAGTTAATTGATGTTTGTTGCATACATTTGGGTGAGAATTCATGTTTGTAGCTTAGGCTTCATCCAATTGAATTAGAAATGAGTTTATACGTAGATGGCCAAGACATATCTTGATGGGATGCAAATGATATGCAGGAATTTATTAACTTTACCCTCCATTACATTGCTGACTTGGATATTCCAATAAAGAGGTGAGTATATATTAAAGACTATGTTGCTCGGATCCTCCAAAAATGCCGCTGCACCCGTGTCAGATGCTCTGAAAATTATCTTTTTGGAGTATCCGTTACACACACCGCAGCATTTTTGAAGGATCCAAGCAACATAGATCAAAGGTTGAATTATCTGCTTCTTTGTGGCAAACTTCTTAATCATTCTCCTTCCGCAGAGGAACATTCATTGAGTTCAGAAGTGGCATGCTAAATGTGTCACCTATTGGGAGGAACTGTAGTCAGGAAGAAAGGGATGAATTTGAAAAGTATGACAAGGTATAGACAACTGTCTAGTGTCAAATATATGTTTTAAAGTAATGTACCTCCAGCAGATTCTTTTTCTCTGTTCATTAAAGACAGTTTAAACTACATTCAGGTACAGAAGATACGTGAAACAATGGTATCAGTTCTCAGAGAAAAGTTTGCACACCTTAATCTCACCTTCTCCATTGGAGGCCAAATTAGTTTCGATGTGAGCATCGTTAAGCCTTTGCTTGTGTTTAATTGGATCCTTGGACGTTTAAAGTGTATTATTGACAGATGATTTGGGGATCTTGCTCGTGACAGGTTTTCCCCCAAGGCTGGGACAAGACTTATTGTTTGAGATACCTTGAAGAGTTTAACGAAATTCACTTTTTTGGAGACAAAACATACAAGGTAATCTTTAGTTACTGATGGGCTTGAAGCTTGAAGCTTTCTCTTCATGTTCGGGCTGAAATAAGAGTCCTGCTTTTTACTTTAACAGGGAGGAAATGACCATGAGATCTACGAGTCTGAGAGAACTGTTGGTCACACAGGTCCGCCTAAAACTTCATTCTTGTGATGTTTGAATAATTTTCTCTTGCATAATTACCCTGGGAATCACATTACCTGCTATTTGTTTCTTCTTCTCTCTTTTTTCCAGTTACTAGCCCGGAGGACACATTGAAGCAGTGTTCTGTTCTATTCCTCGGCAAGGATAATGGAAGTTCTTGAGCTTGTTGCAGTTTTCCAACACGCAATTGTATGCTTGTAACCTATGCACAACAGAAATGAATAATTGCAATAATTCTTGTATTGAATTTACTCGTCAAAATTATAACATGAATGTAGTACTTTTTTTGTGTACATTTCCGTTCAACGACTAATTTCTCTACACCATTCTTGTGAGGCAAAACACCACAATATTATTTAACTTGAGGGATGTGGTTGATCTCAGCACAACCATAATCCCTTTCTCTACATTTGGTGGAGAGATCTTTATGAACATTAACCATGATAGCCATGTAGGTTTTACAAGCAATGGGCTTTTCCCACTCAAAAATCGACCTGTCAAGTAAAGAATATCATGAATTTAGTAGCAGGGTGTGGGCGGAGCATCAAAATTCTTCCATGTGAGGGTCTTTCACCTTCTTTTTGTAATTCCTAAGTTTTTTTATATAGGAAACAACTGTTTTGCTGATTGACTACCAACCCAACCTAATGAATAATACAGTAGCTCCCCTACTTTGATTACTTCTACAGCAGGATAAAATTCATTTCCAACGAATTCTTGGAGTGATGAAGATTGAAATCCAATCTCTGCTTCCAAACAGGTACCTCAATAATGGTCTCTTTCACCCAAGAGAGTTTTAAGAGAATTCAGTTGTGTTCATTAAACTTTTGCCCTTTGCTTCGAGCTTAAATAATCAGTCTTACGAATCAAGCAAAGGCCAAAAGTTTAATTCAGTTGTGTTTCTCTAAATATTCTAAAAGTTATTGTAGTGGCGTAGATCAAGTTTGAAACTATAAATTGAAGAGATTAACTCGAGTGAGGAGGGAGAATCAAGCTATTAATAGAAGAGAGCAAAAGGAAAAGGTTATGACCGATTATACAAACTGTAAGAGGCTACAAAAAACATTCAAAATTTGCTTATCAAATTACATTTGCTGGAGTGATATGAGGAAGCTGATTGCGTGGTTAAGTATGCTAAAGGAAGATTTGTCATATGACCAATTATACAAACTATAAGGGGCGATAGAAAATTATAGTTTGTTTGCCTACAGATTTGGCACTAGTCTTAGAGTTTCACTCCTGGTACCTCTTCAACTGAAGGTGCTTTACCATTCAAATGCATTTAGCTATGTTTTTTTTTTTTTGGCTTAGGACATTTACCTATGGTTAATATGATCATATTTTGATCAAACTACATGAATGAGTAAAATAAAGTAAAAAAGAAACAAATTACTCATTTATCTCAAATCTTATATTTTCTTTTCTAGTGTTCAATATTTATTTTGGGATTCTACCAATTAGAATTCGTACCGAAAAGTCTTAATTTGAATAGAGGCAAGTTCATTTCATTCCATCGATATGACCAGGTGTGAAACAACTTCACGTTCCAATAGATTTCCTAAAATCAGATGACACAAGGTGAACTAGAATAGACTGATTGATCACAAAGTCGAGTTCAAGTAGCATCTTTATATCTATCGGATCATTTGTGGATTAAAACTCTCACTTCTTTTAGCTTTCCCTTTCCATTGGACCAGGTCAAAGCTGCTAAAGCGTTTTCTGTCAAAGACGATTCAATTTTTTTGGCTCAAACCCGAAACATCTGATAAAATTGCAGAAAGAATACTTACGAGTTACCAATTTACCACAAACATTTTTATGGGTTAATTTTATTTTTCCTTTCATCAATTTATCAAAACTATTTAAGATAATATCACAAGAGTGTAAGAATTGTAAGCTCAAAATGAGTCTTCACTTTACAAGAGTAAAATTTAACAAATAATATCAGAGTGGTGGATAAAGAGAGAGGAAGCAACTCAAAGGAGATCCTACAAGCTACTGTCGGAGGCTACAAGTCAAGAGACACTGATCAATGACAGAATTTGCAAACACTCTCAATAGCATTGAGAAGCTCAACGCAAGCAACTACGGACCGTGAAATACAAAAATATGCAATATTCTTTTTCTGACCATGTATTATTAGATATCATTGGTGCATCAAACATTACACCATTAATTGATGCCGACGCAAAAAAAAAGGTGGAAGGTTAAAGCTGAAAAGGTCATGTATGTTTTTGCTGTAACAGTCGAAGATGAGTTCCTGCAATAAATTAAAAATGCCAAGCTACTTAAAGCAACTTGAAAAATGTTGGTGACAATTTTAACAAATTAAAGAAGAATGATGCAAGATTACAATATCTTGAAAATGAGTTTTTGTCAATCTTGCAATGAAATATGATGATCAATCAATACTTTTCGAAGGTAAAATTTTTATATGATGAAATATCAATATTAGATCCATAGAATGTTATCACAAAGACAATAATAGAAAAATTTGATCACGTAGATCTTTTATTTCATGATGAGAAGAAACATTACTCATGGTCTAAGGTTGGAGAATATAAACATAATTACGATCACACACAGATGGATCACAAAATCAACTTTATCTGAGTTGAAAAATCTACTAGCAAATGAAGAAGATTTGGAGCCATTATCAAGTCTTTCTATAAAAGCTGAAGATAAAACGCTCTTCATCAAACGATAAGACTTTCAAAAAAAGGATGAGGAGAGAAGCTCACGACCAGGGAAAGACTAGAGGAATAAACACCAAAGAAGCCAGCGATATAATAATCAGGAGAACCAAGGTTTCGACAAATGGCAAATGAAGAAGTATTATAATTGTGAAAAGAAAGAACATTACGCCAGAGACTACTGATATAAGAAATCTGAAAGTAATGGAGCTACTTCTCTCCAAAATAAGTCAGATAAAGAAGAATCTTGAAATTTTGAGACTTCTTATGCAGTTGAGAAAAATAATCAACAGGAAAATCTTGTCATCTCTCACTGTAACAAAGAAGAGGAGCTTGCACTTGCGAATCTAAGTGAGAAATTGATCGATTATGAATATGATTGGATCGTTAATTCGAGATGCTCCAATCACTTGATTGACAATGTGAAGACACGTATCAACATGAGTGAATATTAAGGCGGTTGAGTAGTGTTGCAGATAATTCAAAAATGTCAATAACTCATATTGACAAGACAGTGTTCGTGACTCTCATAGATCGAGACAAATACAACTTCAGAATATCTATCACAGTCTAGGTATGAATAAGAACTTACTATCTACGTCGCAACTAATAGTTTCAGAAAACTATGTCTGTTCGGGCCGAATGACGTAAAAATATATTAAAACTTGAAAGTTACAAGCTATTCAATCATGAAAGAAAGAAGATTAGAGTCAATCTATATCATACCAGCTAAAATAGCTTATGTGGTATTTAATGGATCACCAACATGGTGGTACAAAGAGGTTGCCCTACCAGATTTAAGAGAATTGGAGCAAGAGCTACAACATAAATTTGAAGAAAAAAGAATTAGGAAGGCAGAATCAAAACAAGAGGTATGTGAAAAACACAAATCATATACAATAGAGATATCTTCAAAAGGAGAAAATAAAAGCGCATGAAAAAATAAAGTACATGAAACCTCAAAATAGTTGTAAGAAGGAATCCAAGAAGCTCTGCAACCTTAACTAAGAAGGTGAACATGACAAAAATGCCCAGATTACAAATATATATAAATGCAACGGTAATTGAGGTGGTCAAGATCATAGAGACTACTACCATTAAAGAAGCTGTAAAGAGTAGAGACTAGATTAATCCGACAGAGGTTGAGATTTTTAAAGGGCATGAACATCATGATGCTTGCAGAGGTTCAGAATTTTTCACAACAAATGCAAAGAACAAATTAAGTTAGTGTTGACAGAGAGTATTAAGAATTCACCACCAACTTAATTAATATCTTTCGTATTTTATGAAGAATTCAGAATAGTCAAAGAGTTGTAGAGAATTGAGAGAAGCACTTATTCCTAAAAAAAGGTAGCTAAGAATATTCCAGAAGAGAGTAGTAAATATCTTCCACCAAATCCTTCTATCATCACCTATAAATAGAGGTGGTTCATTTGAGTGATATATGTGCTCAAGTAAATAATGTTGTTGAAGTAAACAACAAGTGAGAAATAGGAGAAAGCAACAAAGAGAGTTGCTGAAGTGTGAGTGCAAGAAATATTATTGAGTGTAAAAATTATAAGATCGAAGTGAATCTTCACTTTACAATAGTAAAACTCAAGTTGCGAGCAATTAATTGTGCTCGATAAAAATTTTAAAATTACAAAGGTTGAACTAATTTCGTGCATGATTATTATCACCTATATTCATTTGAAAAAGATTTAGGGCGCCACTAACATGTATGCTCCATGATAGGACAATCATTCCTACTTAATTTATTTCCTTTTTGTCATAAAAAATATGCAATACACACGTGCAAAGCACGTAGACTTAACTAGTACTATTTTAAAAGTAGAAAGACTCTAAGTTAAAAAGTTGAATTACCAAAATATTCACTAAATATTGGATTACTATTTTACCCTTCACTTAAACACTGCTCCTACTAATAATTTTGTACAAAAAAAGTAAAATTAACTTCCAATAAATGATAAATATCTAAAAAAAAATTAAATACTATTGGTTAAATAAATTCATAGAATAAGTAAACATTTTAAAACTTATCTTAAAATAAAAAGAGCACTTACTATAATACATGCACTCAAAATCGTTACATTTTTCAAACAAAAAAAGCTTATCAAATTTTATACACATACGTATTCCTGAACTAGCTTTCATTATTATTTATGTATTTTTTTTTGTTGCATATAAGTGGGAGTTACAAATAATTATTAAGGACCTTTTATGATTCTTAATTCCTTATTTAAATTTTTACTCAAACATGATTTACTTTAGAGCAACCAGATATGTTAGGTATGTTATTTTCTAAAACTTTTTTTCAACTATTTTCATCTGATTTATTTAATTTATATTGTGTAGGTCTTTTATCTTGTTTCAATTTTAACTTTTATTTTCTTGTATTTAACTCTTAATATGTGTACAATTGTGTTTGCATTAACTTTTTTAAAAATAAAATTTAGTTGACGATATTTCAAAAATAGCTATATGAGCAAGATTTTGCTTGAAATAATCTTTTACAAAGTAATTATAATATGCAAAATAGTTAACAACTGACATAAGAAATAAAAAATATAAGAATCTTATGATGTCTTATTCCCTCCAATTAATTGTCTTTAATTCTTTTAAGTGTTTCGATTTAGTTTTGGAATATGTATTAGATTGATCATTTGATATTAGCCTTAGTTTGGTATTATAATCCTTCTAACAAATTCTGAATATGCCAAAGTAATCAAAATATCGAATATAAAACATAAACCAAGAATATTATCTATAAAAAAAATATTAAAACACGGTTGTATGACATGTCTGTACTTAATCATGTAGCCCATTACACGTCGTATTTACCTAATTAATTTTAGTTATTCAAGTTTTAAGGTTCAGAAGATATTTAATTATTTGGCGTTCAATAATTAAGTCATTCAAATAGACAGTTTGTTCATCAATTTAAGGTTGCAATTTTTTCTTTCAAATTCTATACTACTTAAAATTAATACATTTAATATCATCTCTACTCTTAAAAAGTTTATACTTAATAACATGAAACACACGTGTTCAAGAATTAGTAGACGGAAAAAAAAGAAGTGAGATAAACGCAAGGATAAGAGAGAGAGTAAAACAAGATATCAGGGACTAAGATGATACAACCCCTATACATCAAGGACCATATTAATAATTTTCTCAAGGCTTTTACTTCCAATTTCCTTCCTTTTCGTTTACTTAAATTTATTCTTTTCTTTTTAACTGACTATTGTGTACACCGGCGAACAGAGAAAATAGTTATGGCCACTGAGGTAACTGATCGGAAACTCTCTACTCCGACATTCTTCGTCGCCGTACACGTCGGCGCTGGATATCACGCGCCGTCGAATGAGAAAGCTCTCCGTTCCACCATGAAACGAGCCTGTCTCGCTGCCGCTTCCGTTCTCCAAAAGGTCTCTCTCCAAATATGAATAATTAGAAGAAATAGAATTTGTTTTTTGAACTTTTTGCACACTTCTATAGTTACTTCCACATGCAAATTGATCTGTATTCGATTCCAATTATATATGTTTTTTTTTTAAAAATTTATTTTTGTCTATTTAAATTCTATTCCAATTTTAACTTAAAATTTTGGATCCGCCTCTTTCATATTGTGGTCGTGCTGGTTTGCTTTCAGGGTGCTGGTGGATGCATAGACGCTGTTACGGCTGCAATTCAAGTATTGGAGGTACTTCAATAACCTAATACTTTCTCTCTTTAAAAAAGAATTACCTACTTTTCTTTTTAGTCATTTTAAAAAAGAACAACCCTTTCCGTTTTTTGGCAATACTTTAATTTTAACTTTCCACGTGGCATGTTTAAGACCACAAGATTAAAGGGCATTTTGGTACATTTGACATAACTTTAATTTAAAACCACTAAATTCAAAAGTTTTCTTAAACTACGTGGCAAGTCAAAATAGGTCATTCTTTTTGAAACGGAATGAGTACTTTTTTTTGAAAACTTTATAGTGGAATCTGTTTTCGACAGTGTACTTCTCGACATATCAAGAAGACATGAATATGTTATATGTAGAACGGATCGTAGATATAATATTAAAATATTATTATATAATATTAAAATATTATTATATAATATTAAAATATTATTATATAATATTAAAATATTATTATATAATTTGAAAATATTAGCAAAGAACAGTAGCAAAACAACCAACAGTAGAAAAATTAAACAAACAAAAGAACAGTAAGAAAATTAAACAAAAGGTGCCAACACTGTTAGGTACATGGCAGAAAGGAGGGGTTGTAGTAGACTCACCAATGTTCTGTCAGACTTCTCCCGATGGATTGAAGATTTGGAACTACATGACCCTCCTCTAAATGGAGGGAGGTTCTCTTGGTTCAGAGGTGGTAATCACAGAAGTGCTGCTAGGGTGGACAGATTTTTGTATTCCATGGAGTGGGAAGAGACTTTCATAAACATCAAACAGAGAATTCTTCCCAGGGTGACCTCTGACCATAGCCCAATCATACTTGAGTGTGGAAACTGGGAAAAGAAAAGATCCAACTTTAAATTTGAAAACTGGTGGCTCAAGGTGGAAGGATTTAATGATTTGACAAGCGGCTGGTGGAATGAAATTGTGGTAGAGGGTTGCCCAAACTACAAACTCAGTTTCAAACTAAAAGTATTGAAACAAAAGCTAAAAGAGTGGAGCAAAGCTAAATTTGGGGAGCTAACCAATAGAAAAAATAGCTCGATGAATGAATTGGCTGAGCTTGATTTAATTCAAGATAGCAGAATTTTGACAGAAGATGAGATGATAATCAGAGCTACAATCTTAGTGGGGTGGGTTGTAATATTTACCATCATTTCTTGGATGATGAGTTTGATGTGAATACAAAGTTACCCTTGTCTCAAAAAAATGAATATGTTATAGAATCTTGGAAGAATTATGCACAACAATCAAATTGGTGATGCATTATGTCGGAAGGATATTTTTCTGTTAGTCAATTTCTTAAGAGGTGAAGAAATTTAGGTGGTGCTTGTAGGATAAATAAAGGTGGAAAGATGGTCAGACAAGTGAACATTACCATTCTAAAAAAAAACAAGATGGTCAGACAAGTGCAAAGTTCCTAACTCCACATAAAATAGGTTAAAATTGTCTTGAGTCTTGACATTGATTGTAATGTCCGTGGTCATATCCTGGTTAATAACTAGCTTGAGATGTGAATAAATTGGAGAATAAGCTTTTTAAATTTATAAGGGGTTCATGGGGTTCTCTCAATTTTTCTTAATTTGTCACCCATGAATCTGGAATAACTTTTACAAGTTCTTCTTTTGAAATTTGTCTCGGGATTTGGGTGCATTGGTAACCTTTGGTGGCATCAACATTAATAAGCAAAGCATTACATTCATCAGGAAGAGAGAGATCCATGACATTATTTTGAACTCTCCGAGCAATTTGATAGTGAAGAGTTGGTTGGATGGCATCCTTGGCAAGTGGGGCTCCTAAGATTAGGACATGATTTTTTAATGCCTCCATGAGATATGGATCAATGTAGGGACATGTTGAAATTTGGGAATACGGTCACAAAACTGTTATTGCATTCAAAGTTACTTCAGTAGTGCCAAGATTAGCATGTTGGTCTCTAATTGAAAGTCCTATTTTGAAGTTGCTTTGTCATTGAAATGGTTAACAAGAGTACCGTTTTATTTAAATGGGGTACATGTGGAGGCACTAGTTACTTTTGATCTTCAAAGAATAGATTAAGGATGGACTGGTTTTTTGAAGAGAAAGTGTGTCTATACAAGTTTCTAGTTGTATAGTGTAGAAAGTACCTCTTTTGGTAAAACCATATAATTTGTGAGTAGCTCTAAAAAAATCTGGATATAATATTTGGGACAGAGGCACCAGAGGTAGTAATGAAATTTACTTGTAAGTTTACCTTGTATTGAAATGTAATATTATGCAAGTTAGTTGCAATCTTTGTCATAGTTGATTGAAGAAGGTATTCAATTATACGGTTATCAAAAAAAGAAGAAGAAGGTATTCAATTACTGAACAATGTAATAGGGTAAAAAGTGCATGATGCCCGATGAGTCACTTGGGTCAAGTTTGTTTCTACTGTTAAATGAGCTTGTAAAATATCGAAATTGTACTAAAGTTTGTTATAACCTTGCACCCAAGGGTGTGACCTAGTGGTCAATGAAGTGGGTTAAAGAGCCTTGAGGCTTGAGGTCTCAAGTTCAAATCCCAACGGAGACAAAAAACACTAGGTGATTCTTCCCATCTGCTAGCCTTGGTGGACAGAGTTACCTGGTACCTGTTGCTGGTGGGAGGTGACAGGTATCCCGTGGATGTAGTCGAGGTGCGTGAAAGCTGGCCCGGACACCACGGTCATAAAAAAAAGTTTGTTATAACTTCTCAATTTTTTTTTCACAAAAAGTGTCAATCCTTGAAGTC
This sequence comes from Jaltomata sinuosa, assembly GCA_003996215.1. Classification (NCBI taxonomy): domain Eukaryota; kingdom Viridiplantae; phylum Streptophyta; class Magnoliopsida; order Solanales; family Solanaceae; genus Jaltomata; species Jaltomata sinuosa. The sequence continues at coordinate 12,601 of QJPP01001833.1, read as the reverse complement.
TTAAAATCCCTTAATAGCAAGGAGTGTAGGTGAAGTTATATTCTTGCAGGATGATCCAAGTACAAATGCTGGACTGGGTTCAAATTTGACAGAGGATGGTCATGTGGAGTGTGATGCTAGTATCATGGATGGTGATTCTGGAGCATTTGGTGCTGTAGGTGCAGTGCCAGGTATTCTCAGAGCCAATGATCATGTACTTTATTGTAGAAAATAGAGGTCATGCATTGGCGATGTATTCTAAAGTTTGTCGTTATTGCTTTAGAGTTTAATAGTCTAGTTCTTGTGGCATCCATTTTGTTTACTCTTGCTACATCTTCTGTGAAGTTAATCATTACCAGGTGTTAGAAATGTCATTCAGATTGCTGCTTTGTTGGTCAAGGAACAGATCTCTGGTTCTGCACTGCTTGGACGAATATCTCCAATGTATGATGATTCTTCTTTAGATGTCTTGTAATTTGTAAATAACTATATATTTCTTTGAAAAATCGTTAGATGTTGCCTTTTTCATTGATATGTCATCATCCTTTTTTATAATATTTGTGCAATATGGATACATCATTGGCAAAATATATCCGTCTAAGAATTCAATGAAATTGGAATTTGCTAAAAAGAGAGCGGGTCCAATAAACTTATGTGGACTGAAAAAATAATTAAATAGTTGAGAGACGCCTCATTCAATTTTGATGCATTTGTTGTTGCAAATTACTCATTGTTCATCTATATGACAAAAAGATGTTTAATGTTCTACATTATTTATCAAGGTTGATTATGTTGATTCCATTAGCCGAATTTTTTTCTTTTTGAATTTTTGGGGACATAAACACTAATTAATGATGAAAAAGTTGTTTTTACAGCTCTTGTTCTACTCATTCCATCCTTCCCTTTTCAAAATTTGTTCATAAATAGAAGTCCATTTCTTTGTCTCTTGGTTTGACTTGTTTCTTCTTCCAACTTTATATTCTAATGAAACCTTTTTGGCCTTTGCTCTAGGTTTTTAGTTGGTGAAGGTGCCCGTGCATGGGCGAAGTCCAAAGGTGTTGTTGTACCATCAACTACAACAGAGGCTGATGAGGTAGAATACACTTGTCTTAACTGTAGATTTTTTTCCTTGGGTTTCAAACACAAGTAGTAGTTACATTATATAAAATATGTTGAAATGTATGATCATCTCATCTAAAAGCTTAAGCTGTTAGAGAGAGCACCCCTTTTTTTTTTTACTTTATTATATCTTCAATACAGCCCATCACATGCAATCCTAGTTCTTTATGATGAGCCAAGCACGTGGAAATGCTTTTTAATAATAATGGGTGCTGGTTAGATTCGAATCTAAGACCTTTGCTTGCTCGGGTATCATGTTAAAAAAATGGACCTTAAGTCTAACCCAACTCCAAAAACTAGCGCATGAGAATGTCCAAGATCATATAAAGAGACATTCCCATCTCTAATGAGTTTATGTGGGGCTTAACAACAATATTATTATGATAATTGTTCCTTTCGTTGAAATTTTTTCGGGCTTACTCATTTTAACTTTCTAATTTTGATTTGCAAACTCAAGTTGTTTCACCTCGTTGAGTTTAAGAGCAAGGAGGCGTGTTGAAATTCAAAAGGAACATTTTAGATATTGAAAGTTTGTGTGACTCTATAGGACGAGTCCAATCTCTGTTAGGGTTCTTAGAGGTTACTCTACTCCAAACCCTAGTTCACACCTATATAAAGGAAAACATATGTCCTTGAAGAGACATCTCGAATATCCCATAAACTCTTGGGTATTCATAAGAGATCGAGATCTCGATATCCCATAAACTCTGGGATATCATAAAGAGATCAAAACATCAAGTATTGCCTTTGTCATAGTCGCCACTCGACGTTCGTAACAATCAAACACATCATGAGGAGTTCCAAATCATCCTACATTCGAGAAATACACTACCAATAGCCCTCGAATCACAGAGAAAATTTAGTGAAAAGAATCAAGGGAGGAACAAAATTATACTCACAAATATTCATCAATAAAAACTTAAAGAGGTACTAACCTTGAAGCAAAATGATGAGCATAAACTCCATGTCGACAAGAGTATAAACTGTGTACAGTCCAAAACAAATTGTTAGCTAGGTTGAAAACCTCAAAAGAGGCGGTCTAGGCAAAAAGTTAGGACATACAAAAGAAAAAAAGTCCGGTAGGTGGAAAACTTTGAAAGAGGTGGCTTAGGCAAAAGTTAGGACAAAAAATTCACTCTTTTTGAACTATGAAATGACTTGATCCTCTTCACCGAGGTAAGTAGGCAGCTTAGAGTTTTATTTTAAGTTCAGTTTCATGAGTTAAAAAAAATACATGTTGCCACAATTGTAGTTTGTACGAAGTATGATTGAAAAGAATCCACTTGACTAGGCACATGAAGGTCAGGTCTACATGTAGTGATGGCTTGATAGAGGCAAACCTCTATGACAACTGGGCTTCATCAACAAAATGATTATAGTATTTTAGTGGGTTACCACGTCTTCAAATCCTCCAAGTCTTCAAATTGGCGTTTTCAAATCCACCACATCGTTGAAGTTTTCAAATCTGTTGTCTGCAAGTTGGAGTCTTCAAATCTCCTGTGTCTGCAAGTTGAGGTCTCCAAATCATCCAAGTATTCAAGTTGAAGTTTCAAATCAACTCCATCTGTAAGTTGAAGTTTTCAAATCTGCCAAACTTGCTAGTTAAAATCTCAAATCTACCAAGTCTCCAAGTTGAAGTTTTCAAATACATCACATCTTCAAGTTGAAGTCTCAAATCCGCTGAGTCTACAAGTTGAAGTCTTTAAATCATCCTAAGTCTTCAAGTTGAAGTTTCAAATCAACCACATTTGCAAGTTGAAGTCTTCAAATCCACCAAGCCTGCTAGTTGAAGTCTTAAATCTACCGAGTTTGCAAGTTGAAGTCTCAAATCTACCGAGTCTGCAAGTTCAAGACTTGAAGTCCTCAAATCCTCGAAGTCTTTGAGTTGAAATTTTCAAATCCACCGAGTTTGCAAGTTGAAATCTCAAATCTACCATGCCTTCAAGTTAAAGTCTTCTAAGCCTCCAATTCTTCAAGTTGGACTCACCAAGGCTTAAAGTCGAGGTCTTCAAATTTGATAAGTTTTGATGTGGAAGCCTCCAACTCCATGGGATAACTAAAATTATAAAGCGCGAACGAAATTCATCCTGTACTACGCCTTAAGCTTGATTTCTTCAAATTTATAGCCAAATAGAAACCTCTGTAATCGATGGGAACCTCGAAAGCTGGAATCGTGTGATTCTTTCTATCCCCGTACTTTCTCGCTCTTATGGAGCATAGTGTTCTTCCTATTTGTTTGTTTTCTCTTCTTCTGCCGAACCGAACGAAGACAGTTTCTCGTACCTCTCTATTGTCTTAAGTCTTAGATGAAATTCATCATGTACTACACCGTAAGCCTGGTTTATTGAAAGGACATAACTGAAATCTTAAAGTGCGGATGAAATTCATCTTGTGCGCCTTAAGCTTGTACTTCAAAGGACAACCAAATTCTTAAAGCGCGGATGAAATTCATCTTGTACTATGGCTTAATCCTGATTTCTTCAAAGGACATAGCCAAGATCTTAAAGTGCGGATGAAACTCATGTCCTACGCCTTAAGCTTGGTTTCTTCAAAGGACATAACCAAAATTTTAACGCGCGTATGAAGTTCATCATGTGCTACGACTTAATGGTTTCTTCAAAGGACATAACCAAAACCATAAAGCGCGGATGAAGTTCATCTTGTACGGCGCTTTAAGCATGGTTTCTTCAGAGAGCAAATATGGATATTCCGTCAATAAGTGACATTTCATCGATATAAGTTCATCGTTATTGAACAAAAACTTGTCCTTTTGGTCTATAAAAGAAAAGAGGGAAAGAAAAGACAACACAAATTAAACACAAGTATAAGAAAGGTTGTTACCTGTCAAAACGTTTCAGATTCGGAAGTCAAGTTCAAAACTTCTCCTAGACCAACTCAGCTAGACATGAGCCAAGATTTTTTGGTGAGAACGAAGCTCTTGAAGTCTGGTTTCTAGCAATCAAAATGCTTTTTGATTTCAACATTCCAACATCAAGAAATAAATTGTTTGGTGAAGCCACACAAAAACGGCATTGCCTGCGTGTCAGAATCTAAAACTAACTTCAACAATTTAGCAAGAATGATCCTGAAAGAATACAACTCCCAAATTCAGATATTTGAAAGCCCTTCGTGTCGAGTTTCAACAGAACCAAACGGATTGTGATTCCGATGTTCCTATATCAAGATGTAAAAGTTTCATTAGAGCCTTGCAAATCTAAAACTTTCAGTGTGACAAAATTTAAAGCTGACTTCAAGAAATTACCTCGAATGATATTGAAGGAGTTAAATTCTGAATTTTGGATATCTTGTACATCTCAATGTTAAGCTTCGGGAAAATCAAACGGATCATAATTTCGATATTTCTACAATAAGATATGAGTTTTCTACTTCAGACGTATCGAGTTGTGAAAAAGTGACGAAAATCAAAAGAAAACAAGGAAGAATTACCTTGTATTGTGCTCCTCCATCGTGACTTGAGAACGCTGAATTGATGTCAAAATAATGGAGAGCATGCAGCTATTTATAGATGTCATGAGTTGTTTAAAAATTCCCATATTCAAGTAGAATTAGAGAACAGTTGGCCGCATCCTAGTTCCCTTAGGATACAATGTGTCTTTGGTAGCATTAATCTCAATGACGTCGCTTGAAGTATCTGAGACTTCGAGCACCAATTGCTCGAGCAATGGGCAATGTGAGATTAAACTTCCCAGCAATGTGGACGAAATTGTAACGTAACATAGCTTTAGGCTAGTTAGGCTTTCAAATTCTCCGAAGGCTGGTGGAGGAGGTATACCACAATTCTCTAGAGATAACTGCCTCAAATGCGTACTCCAATAAAAATAACTAAATCAAAATAAATGAAAGTCAAATACTCTTCTTCAAAATCTACATTACATACTCTTTTTCTACGAGATGCTGGGAATCCCCTGTACCACATAGTATGTAGATTTTGAAGAAGAGTATAAATAAGACAAAGGAGTTTTCATAATTTCATTTTTTTGATCATAAATAATCGCCAACAAGAATTTGGTTCTTTTTACGAACTTGATATCGATAAATCTGCGAATCTAGAAATTCATTTCGGCCAATACATTTGAAAACTGTATCAACTCTCTAGTATAAGGACAATCTTCCAAATAGGGAATACAGAGGGTGAACCTTTTAATCGGTCCTTGATAAAGGGTCATAATGTGGCCTACAATATTTTTAAAATAAGTAGCTATGTGTGTTTTCCAAAGTGTTTGATCAAGAATCAACCATGGAAGTTCACGCCATTTAGATCTCCATTGATTTGATAAGATGGTTGTCCTCACAACATTTGGTAATGGTAGACGAATTAGAAAATCATCAAGTATATATTTAGGAAGGTTCATCAGTTTATCTGAAGATAAAGTTCCATTGCAGTGTCTCTTGTACTCTGGAGGGATCATGTGTAGTTTCACTCTCTTCTAGCCTTCTTAAACCCTAGGGTCAAATAAGACTGACAGGCCAAAAAAAAGAGAATGATTTTAACCGATAGCAGATCTTCAAAGTTGAAGTCTAAATGAAGTTAAACCATTTATTCTTCATTAACGCTCCCATAGTTGAAGTCCTTCTACTTCAGAGGCAGTATAAGATATATCTATTTAAAAACTATATCTCTTCTGGCAAGATTTTCTCTTGCTCTTAAGGGAGAGTATAGAGTGGATTCAAAACATGATAATGCTAGAGTTTTTGAGTCTTTTTGTGCTCTTGAACATCTCCACTTGGATAACTATGGTGTTAAGGTAAATGTGATCCATAACTTCAGTGTAATGCATTTTCATAGATAGAACATCTTCTGGGCGTCGAGTCATCCTATAATTTGGGATTTTCTTCCTAGTTCTTGGCTGTAGGTGCAGGACAAGTGCGGACTAGTCTTCTCTTTCATCTAAATTGTGTCAAACATCTTTCCTCTATGATCTTTATCTGGTTGAACCATATTTTGTCTCCTGTGCTTTGTGCTTATTGAGAAGCTTCCTATATTTACAATATCCGGAAAATCAAGGTTCTCTATTTGCTTCTTTTCTTTCTCCTTATTTAGTGACTTCCTTATACTTCAGATCCTCTTTAAACTTTGGTGTTTTTATTATTCTCTCTTAGGTGGATAATAGTGGTGTACCTCTTGATATGGAGTATCTTGATTTGAAAGGAGGAAGGTTCGCAGATGTAGCATTTAATCAGCTCAAGAGTAATTGTGCTAGGAAACATTCGAGGGGCATATTCTCATCTGCTACTGATCAAGCTTCTCTTGGCGAAGTCTTCGGCTCTTTTGAGAATTATAATTGAGGCTACGATCTATGAAGATTATGGAAGTATGAAATCACTAATTGAGCCGTCAAAATATCAGTGTGCCTCAGCTAATGCTGAATTTGGTTTCACGCGGCTTTAATCAAACCATATCTTTGGATAAATTGGTTTGGAAGTTGAAGGGAATAGATGGAGAAAGAAGTGCTGATGTAGTAGTAATATACAGGTTCAACGGATAGTTCAGCTCATACCAATCAAAGCATTCTCTTTGAGAGAGCGGACTAACTGCTTGACAAGATAGTCTAGATAAGTCCCAGCGTTGTTGCATGTTTTGACAAAATGTGCAACATGTTGCTTTGGATTTCCCTTGCTCTCAAACTGCTGAAACTTGGGAGGTTGATCTCCGCCGGGCACTTTTATATTACTACTACATCAATTCTCCTTTTTTCTGTCTATTTCCTTCAACTTCTAAAACACAACCAAAGATATGGTTTGATTAAGCCGCATGAAGCCAAATTCTGCATTCGGTGATACACACTGAAATTTTGACTGCTCAATTAGTGATTTCATACTAAAATAATCTTAATAGATCGATGCAATTATGATTCTCAAAAGAGCCGGAGACTTCGGCAAGAGAATCTTGATCAGTAGCAGATGAGGATATGTGCCTCGAATGTTTCCTAGCACAATTACTCTGAGCTGATTAAATGTTACATTTGCAAACCTTTCTTCTTCCAAATCAAGATACTCCATATCAAGAGGTACACCACTATTATCCACCTAAGAGAGAATAATAAAAACACCAAAATTTAAAGAGGATCAGAAGCATAAGGAAGCCACTAAATAAGGAGAAAGAAAAGAAGTAAATGATTAAGAACCTTGATTTCCAGATATTGTAAATATGGGAAGCTTCTCAATAAGCACAAAGCACAGGAGACAAAATATGGTTCAGCCAGATAAAGATCATAAAGAGAAAGATGTTTGACACAGTTTAGATGAAAGGGAAGACTAGTCGGCACTTGTCCTACACCTGCTTCCAAAAACTAGGAAGAAAATCCCAAATTATTGGATGACTCAACGCCCAAAAGACGTTCCATCTATGAAAATGCATTACACTGAAGTTATGGATCACATTTACCTTGACACTATAGTTATCCAAGTGGCGATATTCAAGAGCCTAAAAAGACTAAAAACCTAGCATTGTCATGTTTTGAATCCAACTCTATACTCTCCCCTAAGAGCAAGCGAAAATCTTGCAGAAGAGGTATAGTTTTTAAATAGATATATCTTATATTGTCTGTGAAGTTGAAGGACTTCAACTATGGGAGCATTGATGAACAATAAATGGTTAAACTTCATTTAGACTTCAACTTTGCTGATTGGTTTGTGCTGCTATCGGGAAAAATAATTCTTTTTTTTTGGCCTGTCAGTCTTATTTGACCCTAGGGTGTAAGAAGGCGAAGAAAAGAGTTAAACCAGTTGCATATGATGCCTCTAGAGTACAAGAGACATTGTAGTGGAACTTTATCTTCAGATAAACTGATAAACCTTCCTAAGGATGTGCGTGATGATATTTTGATTCGTCTGCTGTTACCCGATGTTGTGAGGACAAGCATCTTATCAAAGCAATGGAGATCTAAATGGTGTGAACTTCCATGTTTGACTCTTGATCAAACACTTTGGAAAACACCTTTCTACTTATTTTAAAGATAAAGATATTGTAGGCCACATTTTGACCCTTCATCAAGGACCAGTTAAAAGGTTCACCCTCTGTATTCCCTATTTGGAAGATTGTCCTTATATTAGAGAGTTGATACGGTTCCTTTCTGAAAATAGCATTGAGCATCTTATTCTCAAATTTTCAATCAGGGAGCAATCATACAAATTGCCTCGTTCATTTTTCAAATGTTCACATTTGAGGCAGTTATCTCAGGAGAACTGTGGTATACCTCCTCCACTAGCCTTTGGAGGATTTGTAAGATTAATTAGCCTAAAGCTATGTTACGTTACAATCTCGTCGACGTTACCTGGAAGTTTAATCTCACATTGCTCGAGCAATTGGTGCTCGAAGTCTCAGATATTTCAAGCGACATCATCAAGATTAATGCTATACCAAAGACACATTGTAGTCTAAGGGAACTAGGATGCATCCAACTATTCTCTAATCCTGCTTGAACATGGGGATCTTTAACCAACTCATGACATCTATAAATAGCTGCATGCTCTCCATTATTTTGACATCAGTTGTAGCGTTCTCAAGTTATGATGGGGGAGCACAATACAAGGTAATTCCTTCTTTTTTTCTTTTGATTTTGTCACTTTTTTCACAACTCAACACGTTTGTAGTAGAAATTCATATCTTATTGTAGAAATTTCAAAATCATGATCCATTTGATTTTCCCGAAGCTAGACTTCAAGATCTACAATATATCCAAAATTCAGAAACTCCTCCAATATCGTTCTAGGTAATTTTTTGAAGTCAGCTTTATATTTTGTCATAATGAAAGTTTCAGATTTGCAAGGCTCAATTAGAACTTTTAGGTTTTGATGTAGGAAAGTCGGAATAACAATCCGCTAGATTCTTGCTGAAACTAGACATGAAGGGCTTTAACATAATCGAATTTGGGAGTTATAAGATCGTTCCAGATAAATTCTTGAAGTAAATTATAGATTCTGACACGTAGACAATCCAGATTTTTGCGGCTTCACCAAACAAGTTATATCTTGATGATGGAATGTCAAAATCAAAAAGAGTTTTGATTGCTAGAAATCAGACTTCAAGGGCTTCGTTCTCACCAAAATTTTTGGCTCACGTCTAGCCGAGTTGATCTAGAATATTTTGAACTTGGCTTCCGAATCTGAAACGTGTTGATAGGTAACAATCTTTTTTCTACTTGTGTTTAATTTTTGTTATCTTTTCTTTCACTGTTTTGTTTTGCAGACCAAAAGGACAAGTTTTTGTTCAATAACACTGGACTTATATCGATGAAATATCATTTATTGACGGAGTATCCATTTTTTCCCTTTGAAGAAACCAGGCTAAGCATAGTACAAGATGAACTTCATCTGCGCTTTAAGATTTTGGTTATGTCCTTTGAAGAAACCAGACTTAAGGTGTAGGACATGGATTTCATCACCACTTTAGGATCTTGGCTATGTTCTTTGAAGAAATCAGGCTTAAGCCGTAGTACAAGATGAATTTCGTCCGCGCTTTAAGCATTTGTTGTCCTTTGAAGAAACCAGGCTTAAGACGCACATGATGAGTTTCATCCGCACTTTATGATTTTAGTTATGTCCTTTGAAGAAATTAGGCTCAAGGCATAGTACAGGATGAGTTTTATCCGCGCTTTAAGATTTTCGTTATGAATTTGTAGAAATCAAAACCATGAGGTCTTTAGATTTAAATCCCAGCACAGACAAAAAACCCTGTGTGATATCTTTCCGTTTGTCCTAGCCTTGCTGGACAGAGTTACCTGGTACCTGTTGCTGGTGGGAGGTGACAAGTATCCCATGAGATTAGTCGAGGTGCGCGAAAGCTGGACACGGTTATTAAATATAAACCAAACCTAAGGCGTAGTACTGGATGCGCGCGTTAAGATTTTGGTTGTTTCTCAGAGACTTAACAAATTTGAAGACATCGACTTGAAGAATTGAGGTTTTGAAGACTTCAAATTAAAAGACGACGTAGATTTGAGACTTCAACTTAAAAGACGACGTAGATTTGAGACTTCGACTTGCAGACTCGGTGGATTTGAAAACTTCAACTTGGTGAATTTGAGGATTCAACTTGCAGACTTGGTATATTTGAGACTTCAATTATCAAACTTGGCGAATTTGAAGACTTCAACTATCAAGCTTGGCGAATTTGAAGACTTCAACTTGCAAATGTGGTCGATTTGAAACTTTGACTTGTATGATTTGAAGACTTCAACTTGCAGATGTGGTGGATGAGAAGACTTCAACTTCAACTTCAACTTGATGACGTGATAGCCCCATGAAAATACTATAATCATTTTGTTGATGAAGCCCATTTGCCTTAGAGGTTGCCCCCATCGAGCTATCAGTTCCTGTAGACCTAACCTTCATATCCCAGTCAGGTGGATTCTTTTCCATCATACTTGGTGAATTACACTTGTAACGACATGTATTTTTTCTAATTCATGAGACTGAACTTAGAATAAAACTCCAAGCTGCCTACGTACCTTGGTGAAGAGGATCAAGTCAAGAGTGATTTTTTAGTGTTCTAACTTTTGCTTAGGCCGCATCTTGAGGTTTTTAACATAGAAGTTCTTTTTGGTCCTAACTTTTGCCTAGGCCGCTTCTTTTGAGGATTTCAACTTAGCAGACTTTTTGTGTCCTAACTTTTGCTTAGGCCACCTGATGCAATGTTTTCAACCTAACAAACATTTTTTCTAGGGTCGTGCAGTTTATTCTCCTGCAGGCATAGAGTAACAGACAGTTTATGGTCGTGCATTAAGGAGCATCATCTTGCTTTAAGGATTGTACCTCTTCAAGAATTTTGCGATAATAAGACCAATCTTCATGCATTTGCATCAACAAGCTTGTAGGCACCACTTGAATACGCTTCTTGTATGACAGACGATCCATCCCACTTCGAGGTGAATTTTCCGAGACTTATGGGAAGTGATAATAGGTCTTCTTACTGCAAGGACTTGATCTCCAACTTTGAAGCACCTCAAGCAAACCTTTTTGTTGAAAGCATGGGATTGACGGGCTTGATAACGTCCCAGATTCTGTTGAGCTTCCAACCTCTTCTCATGAACTGCTTCTAACTTTGCAAGATGCAATTGATCATTTTCTTCTTCGGTGAGCCCCTCTTAAATAGCAAGTTTTAAAGAAGGTATTTGACGCTCAAGTGGTAGGACTGCTTCAACTCTATAAGCAAGCGAGTATTGGGTTGCTTGTGTTGGTGTGTGGTGAGTCGTCTCATATGGCCCACAGAGCTTCTTCCATTCGTTCATGCCAATCTCGTTTGGACTTGGAGACAACCTTCTTCAACAAGTTGCACGGAGTCTTATTGAATTCTTCAACTAGACCATTGGAGGTAGCATGATACACATAGGATTTGCTTTTCTTGAAGCCAAAGAGATCACAAATCATGTTCATCAATTTGCTATCAAATGGCTTGCCGTTGTCTATTATTATGTAATGAGGAATGCTAAAACGGTAGATAATATTCACTAGGATGAAGTTTGCAACATTCTCCTTTTTTTTTTTTAAGAGCAACAAGTGCGACCCATTTCGAGAAGTAATCTGTTGCAGCCAAGATGTACAAGTGTCCACTCGAAGATTTTGGTAGCGGTCCAATGAATGGCCCAACTGCGCCCGTTGGGTGAAGTACTTCGGGCGGTTGATGTATAATATTGCATGGAACTAGTAAGCCTTGCACCTTTGGGTGTAGTCCGAGCAATCTTTCACCATTGTTGGCTAATAATATCCCATTCTTTTTGTGAAAATGGAGCTTCGGTCCTGATTGATGTGATCCACATACTCATGAATGTGCTTCTTGCAAAGTTTGGACTGGTTCATCTTCCCCTAAACATTGCAAGAGTACTCCCTCAAATGATCTTTGGTATAAACATTGCAAGGTGCACGACGATGGATTTCGGTTCTTCTTGTATTTTTTGGAGGTATCCCATAACTCAAGTAGTAATGACGGGTTGTCGCCGATCTTCCTTTGCAACTTTAGGACGGGTTGTTGCCCGTCTTCCTTCACAGTTTTAGAAACGACGACAAGATGCACAAGCTCATTTTCTGCACCTTCATCTTCATTTGGCGGAGGTACTACCCATTTTTGGCAGATAGTAACTTGTGCTTGTTCCAACAGAGTTAGTGTTGAAGCTAAAGCAACCTAGATTAGCCTCCAAGAACCCTAACAGAGATTGGACTTGTCTTGTAGTGTCCCATAAAATTTTGATGTCTACAAATGCCCTCTACTTCAAGGCTTGTCGTAGTGTAGGCTTGATGAAACTCAAAGACGAGATTTGAAGTACCCATAAAAATGGAGCTTTCATCTTTGCGGTTTTGTGGCTGCAGATTTGCACATATGATTTGTGAGAAAAGATGAAGAGAAGATTTGGTCCCACTGGGCATGCCATTTTGTTTGCAATAAATTTTAAAGTGATGAAAAATAAACTGCAATAACAAATAAAATATGATGAAAAGGAGATTTTATTGATTAATATTTGGTGAGTATAACTCTGTTCCTCTTTTG